>JABSTQ010010325.1:0-232448 GCA_013358835.2 Ixodes persulcatus | reverse complement strand
GCTGACAGTAACTTTACCGTTTTTTTTTTAACAAAATTATGCCTATTAGGGACACGAATCAAAGATGGTCGCAAACGGAAAGTAAGTGTATCTCTTCTTTTAGTTATGAACATTTCAAGGCGTGAACGGCTTATTCAGCCTGAGGGGGAGCAGATTATTCCTCTCACTTGAATTATTGCCCAGTATATTATTTTAGACGCTCTCACTATGGGATTTATTACGCTCAATAGATTTAGAAGCTCCTTATACCTTCCAATCTTGTATTAAAGGTTCTCACCTTTAGCGAATGAGATTTTGTGAGAAAATACGATAGGCTTGCGTACGTTATGTGCCAAGCTCTGGGAGGTGGTTGTTCTGTTATGTATGACGCAACGGGCGCGGGGTGTGAGCGCGCACGTTCACGAGCAGTGTGCTCGAGCCTGGGTTCCTGACGCCATCGGACGAAAGACCTGCCGTGCAGAACACCGTTCCTCAGTATTAAATGATGTACATATCAACTGGCGACGAGTAAGACGACGGACCTGCTGCCTCGGAAAACATGGCTACCCACGGCTCCATGGAGGAGTTCTCCGGAAAGGGCTGGTCGTCGTGGGCGGAGCGGCTACGATATTACTTCGAAGCAAATGGCATCGGGGACGATCCAAAGAGGCGCGCCGTGCTCCTGACACTGTGTGGTCCGACCACTTTTGAAACAGTGAAAGCACTGGTGGCACCAAAGACGCCAAGTGAGTTTGCCTTCGAGGAACTCGTCACCTTGCTCCAAGTTCACTTCGATCCGCGCCCGTCGGAGCTCTTCAGCCGGTGCAGATTTCAACGAAGAAACCAGCTACCGGATGAGACCGTGACTGCATACGTTGCAGCACTAAAAAAACTTGCTGCAGATTGCAATTTTGGAACGGTACAGCCGGCTGCGACCAGCACCTCTACAGCTGACCTGCCAAGCCGTTCGAACGCCGTGGAATCGGCGGGAACCGCGGCAAGTGGTGCAACTACCACCTCGGACAACGTGACAATGCTCCCTATGGACATAATGCTTCGCGATAGTTTTGTTCGGGGGCTTCGGGACGAACACCTGCAACAACGCCTCTTCGCAGAAAGGGACCTGACGTTTCTCAAGGCCTTTGATATAACCGTACGAGCGGAAAACGCCAAGGACCATCAGCGACAGATCAAGCAAGACTTCCAGGAAGTCAACAAAGCAGAAAAATCACGTCTGACACATCAACGGCACGACGAGGCCACCGCAACTTCTTCAACGCCGTGTTGCCGGTGTGAAGAGCTTCACAGCCCGAGTTTATGCAAGTTCCGCACGTCGCAGTGCAGATACTGCTAGAAGGTGGGTCATATTGCAAAGGCTTGCATGAAGAAAAAAAAGGCTTCTGACAAGAGCGCCGTTCACCTGGTTGACCCACAGATAATTTCTGGCTCGGCTGCTCAAGGGTCAAGTCAGTTAAGCTCACTGCACGACATGAACTCGTTGAGAAGTGGGCCGACGGCAACGGAAAAACTCGTGGTGAGCCTCCACGTGGAAGGTGTCCCTCTTCAATTTGAGGTGGACTCGGGGGCGGCATGCTCATTCATCAGCGAAGAAACGTTTCGCGCAGCTTGGCCCAGGCAACCGCCCAAGTTCTCATGCGATAACGTCGCCCTGCGCACCTGGTCGGGTGAAGGTCTGGAATCTCTGGGCACAGTACATGTGTGGGTACAGTACAAGTGCTTCAGAGTGAAGTTGCCGCTCCTCGTGATGAAGTGTCCTGGCTGCAATCTGCTTGGCCGTAATTGGTTTGAACCTCTTGGTATTGGACTGAGCGGTGTTCATCAAATCTTGCACGACAAAAGCTTGATCGATATCATTGAAAAACACGCTCCCATTTTTGACGGTGACTTGAACCAGTACAAGGGCCCGGCCGTGAGTCTGGAGCTGCAAGAAACTGCTACGCCCAAGTTTCTAAAAGCGCGAACAGTGCCGTTCGCCCTGAAGCCAGCGGTTGAAGCAGAATTACAGCGCCTCACAAACCAAGGCGTCCTGGAGCCAACTCAACACTCAAAGTGTACCACACCTGTCGTGGTGGTCCGGAAAAAGGACGGCAACATTCGACTATGCGGGGACTACCGCAGCACTATCAACGCCGTCGCACGCAAGGCTGCGTACCCTCTACCAACCATATCAGAAGTACTGGCAAAGCTCCGTGGAGGCAAGATATTCTCCACGTTAGATCTTGCACAAGCTTACCAGCAACTCAAGGTCGCCGAGAGCACTGCTGACATACTTACGATAAACACCATTAAGGGTCTCTATCGGATCAAGCGCTTGTCCTTTGGAGTGTCAGCAGCACCGGCAATTTTTCAGCGGTGCATGGATACCACACTGGCAGGGTTACCAGGAGTCAGCGCCTACCTGGACGATGTCATCGTCCGTGGCTCCACACCGAAGGAGCACGCACAGCGTCTAGACTCCGTCCTTTCACGGCTTCAAGGAGCCGGCCTGCGACTACAGAAAGCCAAGTGCCGTTTTGGTGTCGCCGAAGTCACCTACCTGGGACACCGAATCACCTCAGCGGGGATCCAGGCCATAGACGACAAGCTGAGGGCAATCAAGGAATTGCCCGAACCGACATCCAAAGACGCTCTACAGTCATTCCTTGGAATGCTTGAATTTCACGATCGAGTCTTGGAAAACAGAGCCACGGTGGCTTGTGCACTATACAAGCTGCTGGAAAAGAACGTTCCCTGGAGATGGGAGAAACAGCATGCTGCTGCTTTCAAGAACCTCAAGATGCTGATACTAGACAAGACAACTCTGGCTCACTACAGTGACACAAAGCAGCTTATTTTGTCTTGTGATGCTTCACCGTACTGCGTGGGAGCAGTCCTGGCTCAGGTAGATCAAGAAAGCAGGGAAGCTCCCGTCACGTTCGCATCCGAGACACTGGGTGAGGCCGAGCGGAACTACTCACAATTGAAACCGAGAGGGGTTGGCTGTGGTGTTTGGAGTCATACATTTCCACCAATATATCGCTGGACGCAATGTGGTGATTGTCACTGATCATCAACCCTTGCTCGGTATCCAAAGTTCTCAGAAGCCCGTGCCCCAGGTTCTCTTCCCAAGAATGCGACGCTGGTGCATTAAGCTATCGGCATACGACTACCAGCTGGTTTATAGACCAGGAAAGAAGCACCAGAACGCGGATGCGTTAAGTCGGCTACCCTTGCCCGACAGCGAGGATGAACCGTGTCCTCCAGGTGATGTGCTGATGATTGAGGCGCCAATGGGTTCACCCCTAACGGCCAGCAGGATAGCACAAATGACGCAAGTGGACCCAGTCCTTTCCCGAGTTTTTCAAGCTGTACAGCGAGGAACTCTCCATCAGATCAAAGAGGCGATGTTCCTGCCTTTTAAAAAGAAAATCGCCGAGTTGTCGACACAGCGAGGATGTCTGATCTGGGGGTCCAGGGTCGTCATTCCAACCGCTGCACGCGCCGAAGCAATGAATCTGCTCCACGCAGGACACAAGGGAATTGTGTTCATGAAGTTGACAGCTCGCAGCCACTTGTGGTGGCCAGCCATCGACAAAGAGATTGAATCAACAGTTGGCAAGTGTGCTGCCTGTCAGGAGTCCAGGCCGCTTCCTCACAAGCTACCCTTGCCAACGTCGGATCAACCGTCTCAGCCCTGGGATACCATACACCTGGACTTCGCGGGTTTTTTGGAGGGGCAGATGTTTCTCGTCATTGTAGACGCATGCATCAAGTGGCTTGAGGTGCGCTACATGACATCTGCCACATCCGCATCAGTCATTCGAGAGTTGCGAGCTCTATTTGCAACATTCGGACTACCAAGGAAGGTAGTGTCCGACAATGGATCTGTCTTCGTGTCAAGCGTAATGACCGAATTATATCAGAAAAACGGAATTCAAGCCGTAACCAGTGCTCCCTACCATCCGGCTACAAATGGCCAAGCTGAGCGGATGGTCTACAAACTAAAACAAGGATTGGCAAGGGACAAGAAGGGACTTCTGTCATTGAAAGTGGCGAGACTACTCTACAAGCAACATACAGCGGTATCTACTTCAACCGGAAAAACACCTGCCTTTATGATGTTCGGCCGCGAACTGGCTACAAACTTAAGCAGTCTGATGCCGTCCCCAGAACGAGAACGACAACCGCAAGAAAAGATGCCTGCATCCAAAGCCTTCAAGGAGGGGAGCCGGTGGTTGTCGTCAACTTCAGGAGAACTCCCCGGTGGATTGACGGAACACTTGTGAAAAAGATTGGCTACCGATCTTGGCTAATAGAAACTGCTTGGGGAAGGATCCGGACGCACGTACGTACCTCAACCACATACGACGACGTTCATCTTCGTCGACTTCGCCCGCTGCGTGGGAAATCTACGGTTCTGAGAGCCCTGATGTCTGTCGACGCCCACAAGACGCTCCTCCACAGGAAGACCCAGCAGCTGGGGATCCCGGATCTGTAGCTACAGAACCACGCAGGATAAATCCACCAAGGACTAGACGTCCCCCAGACCGGTATGGTGACTACGTCTGAGGTTGGAGGGATGTTATGTATGACGCAACGGGCGCGGGGTGTGAGCGCGCACGTTCACGAGCAGTGTGCTCGAGCGGGGGTTCCTGACGCCATCGGACGAAAGACCTGCCGTGCAGAACACCGTTTCTGAGTATTAAATGATGTACATATCATGTTCTTAACTGGGAGGGGTGGGAGACTTCTTAGAATACTAATAAGAGTCATGTGAATGTCTGAAACATAGTCCAAAAGGCTCAGATACGGCCAGGCACTCATATCATGACAAAATTACAAAAACAAAATTTCGTGGTATATCGTTGTTGAATTTATACGTTTTAGTTAAATATTACATTTGACTCGCAGGGCATTTTGTTATTCAAGTACCGATAGGTTTAAAAGCTATTGCACAGTTCCTCACCGTATTGTGAAAAGTGATCAAAAATACAACCTGTCATTATGTGCCATTATCGATTAGTTGTGTACACATCTAAATACGAACAGCTCAATGAACAATGACAAGAAACACGTGCATACTTCATAACACACGCTTTTTTATAGTTCTCTACTCGTTCTTGTCCCTTACGTTTGGGTGTTAAGCGGCTTGCAAACTAAACGAAGGATAGAAGAAACAATAAAAATGTAATACAAGGACGACACAACCACAACATAAAAGATGTGGTTGTGTCGGCCTTGTATTACATGTTCATTTTTTCTTCAATTGTGACCTGCACCAACAGGTTCTTCGTTCATCAATAATAAAACTAAACTAAAACAACTGGTTCTATTGCATGTAACTTGGGAAGTTCCTTGCCACCCGCGTATTTGCACCAAGTTTTGTTTGAGCTCCGTCCGTTTCGCTAAGTCAACGAAAACGGTTGCATTCCGACAGCAAGTATCAAAATTAAATATGCGCCAATATAATGGCGAATTCGGGTGGTCAATCGCCGGCGAGGCCACGCCGGCGGCAGAGGCAACCAAAACCGCGCCAGCGGCGCACCACGTGACCCTCTCCACCCGAACACAAAGCGCCGGCAACTGGCGTTTTCGTTTGCCTGAGTCGCGCGTGAACTTTGTTAGCTTCTTCCTCGATTATTTTATGATACAATATGCACGCTGTAGGCATCAGCAACATATATTCGGACTCTGAGATGTGGGTAAAGAAATTTTAATATATTTTGTTTAGATTCCCGATGAACTGTTGCCATCTTACAAGAATCCCAGAAAGCTCTCCAGCGTCACTGTTTATATTTAATTTTCTTGTTATTAGCTTTTTTTCTAGAATTCTCAGCATTTTCATTTGGCCCAGTCTTTAAAATAGTAAGGAGCGTTCAAGTCTCGAGCTGCAGCACTATCAATACATTTTTTTTTTTTTTACAGCGGTGTAATAACACGTTGTGCCCCATAGCTAACTGATCTTACGCAAGCTCCCTTTAAAATATTTTATCTTTATCTCAGTTGTTATTGCTGTCTTTTCTCGGACCACAGAGGGGTGTCTGTCTCAATGGCTTCGTTTTCTACTCGAACCCGCTATCGGCGAGCATTGTTTCGTTTGGTTCCCTTTCCCGATTCGGATATGACGACACCGGATACAGTCTGGCAGACAAGCTGCCCGACCTCTTGAAGCTCGGCCGAAAATTGTGCCGGTAAATTGCCGGCACCCGCCTGAGAAGCGCCACCCGAACGGCGCGCACTCGCCAGCCTTTGACCACGCGAACGCCCTTGCCGGAGATATGGCAAAATATTTTGCCGGGAAATGACCACCCGAATTCGCTATAAGGGAAACCCAAACTGCCGACCATCTACATTTTAAAAGTTACCTTGATGTTGAATGACGCACGTGTCATCAAACGCATGCGGTGCGTACACGACGCAGTTATTTACCTCTGCATTTGGGCACACGCCCTCATCTCTACTACATCGTAGAATGTAGTCGCGGATGATATGAAAAAATCCAGACGACGCTTGCCTTAGAAGGTCTGCAGCACTATCTACCAGACGAAATTTCAACCATTATTGAGGCTTCAGCGGCGGTTCAGTTTTTGCTGCCACTCTCCGCCTCACCGGCTGTACTGGTGCTATTTTTTTTTCCATCCATTGTAGAGGCGTTCCGTGGTGGAAACAAAGCGTAACTAAAGCCACCGGGTCGGAACGTTGAGTGGCTAGTTTTCGAGCGTTTGGTAACAAGTTCGCAGAATAAAAGATGAAAAGCTTATTTTTTTATTACACCCAGCACAGGAAACGTTGTCTAAAAACGGCACCAAGATCCGTGTTGATTCATGCTTGTTTGCCGATGACGTGGGGAGTAACGGCGAAAAATCGAAGAACCTCTGAAATGCCACCCTTTCCCACAGTAGCCTCAATGATAGCTTAGCGTTCTTCCGTTAGATAGGGCAGGAGGACTTTGAAGCCACACACTCGCGTTCAATTTGATTATCACCTGCGACTGTACGCCCGGTTATTTATGACAGCATCGAGACACATAATCTACCCGTCGGAATAAACATGACGTCAAAGAAGGAGTCCATGAAACGTTTCGTCGCAGTTGCCAATGTAGAGACCTGATAAAAAAACTGATACGCGGCAAGCTTTTTTGCAGCTGCTTGTTACAATCTAACCAGCTGTACGATGAAACGAAAGTTATACACTTACCTGGCGACTATTCGGCTTAGAGCTCTGGTATGAGACTGGCACTGGTACGGTCAGGTTATTTCACTTCCTCGGCGATCTGTCAGCTTAGAAAATGTTTCTTGTGGTGTAAGTGGCTAAGCTTTCCGCAGCAGAAATGAAACAGGCAGTAGAATCAGTTTGTGGAGAGTCTAAAACACAGGTCCGATTCCCACGGCGTAGTATCGGCGAAGAACGGCTGCGTAAATGGCGTATTGTTCGTCGACACAGGTGTCGCGCACGCTTCCTGGCTTCTCGGGACCTCGCTTTGATGTCATTTCTCGTTATTTTGTGGCGAATGTGCGGCACAATAGCATCATTTGGAGCTCGCGCTTGTAGCCTTTCCTGCGGTACGACACAAGGTGAAACAGAGTATAGTTCCGTGTGTTTTTCACTTCGAGCGGTGCGCGTGTCGGGACCACGATTTCATAGTTCCGTGTGTTTGATCGTAATATGCTTTGAATCTTGTGTCTTTTGATTTTGCGGATGCATATATGATGTCTTCAGTGGGATTATTTCTGCTCTCATCGATGGAAATAAGAGCAATGTCAGACTCACGACTCTGATTGTGTTGATTGAGGAACCCGATGACTATATAGGCGTCCAGCGCACTTTTTACGATCCATCGAACTTGTCGCTCGCTACTAATAATCTTGACTGTGACGTCTGCAGGGATAGGAACCGTAAGAGGGCGCCACCGAAACATCTCGTCGGGGCGACTGGTCGCCGCCGTGTCTCTGCTCGCGCAGGCACGCCCGTGAAATTGCAAGCCCGTCAAAGCCACGCTCTCGCGCACGCTGCACGTGCTTGCATGCACGCATGGGACACCAGTCCGCCTGGGGCCCTATGTTGCCCTTTTTGGACTCCCAAGGTGACTAGGGAGAAGAAAGTGACGTCAAGAACGCAGCAAACGTCGATTGGATGTTGATTGGTGATAGTCGCTGATGACGAATATCCGCAGAAGAAAACAACGAAAAAGTTGGCTTTGTTTTCTTCTGCGGATATTCGTCATCAGCGACTCTCACCAATCAACATCCAAACTGCGTTTGCTCCGTTGTTGACGTCCCTTCCTTCTCCCTAGTAGCCGTGGGAGTCCAAAAACCGCAACATAGGGCCCCTGGACTTCAGACTTGAAATTGTCAAAATTTACGAGTCCTCAGGCCAGCACGCTCACGTTCGTCGCTTCAGAAAGCGAGCAATTCACGCGCCAGACGCAAGAACACTGAAAATGGAACCGGCCAGAAGCCCTTTTTTGGAAAGGTCTATACACCTTTCGTTAAAAACGTTTGAAGGCGCGTTCATTGCTATGTTTGGGTGTTGTTATGCACGCGCACTTTCTGGCTGGCCGCAATTGCGCGCGAGCGCTGGCTGGACTGTGATTTAGCCCGTGTGGACTGTAATTTTTGTAAACAGTCGAAACGTCTATAGTCGAAGGCAACTTTCTGCGACGACTATTTTAAGAAAGGGAAAGCGCACGTGCGCAGCTTTAATTGGAACTCAAGCATACGGTCTCGCACCTTTGGCGGCGCTGACAGTCTCACCTCAACGTGGAGTGCCGCAAAGGCTACGAGCACGAGTGAGTTGCTTTTTCCGGCGCGCGTTAACATCAGCCTGCCGCACAGCCATTTCGCTCTGCCATATTGCCTGCAGGCCCAATAGCATGACCAAATCAACGGGGATATCATCATGTTTTTTCTACAGGGAGGAACCTAATGCCATGTGGTGATAGAGCGAAGTCTTTTTTGAGAGTTCGATGGAGAACATTCCAAAAAAAGAAAGGCATCCCAGCAGTCTAAAAATACACTTTCCAGAGTTTCACGCTTTTTGCACAGAAAGCAGTGAACACCCCATGGTACAAAAATATTTTTCTGATCGAGTCAAGTTTTTACTGGAAGCGTGTTTGTGTGTAGTTGAAAAAAAAATGTTTTTATGAAAGGCTGGATGGTCATCTTTTTAACCTTAGACAAAACGTTCTGTCCTGGGCCTGCATGGAACATAGAACGGTACACTGGTTCGGGGAAGACATTATCAAAAAATGAAAGCCGTTTACAACTCCCTGTAACGCCGAATTAGAGCGCAGCTCTTGAGGAGGAGGAGGGAAGGGTACTGGGGGGGTCACGTGACCTCGGGGGGGTCACATGACCTGGGGGGGGCTCACGTGACCTGGGGGATCACGTGACGATGACGTCATCAGTGACGTCATCAGTGATGATGACGATGACAATGCGGATGCCGATGACGTCACCAGTGACGTCACTGATGATGTCATCAGCATCCACATCGTCATCGTCATCATCACTGATGACGTCATCAGTGACGTCACTGATGACGCCATCAGCATCCGCATCGTCATCGTCATCATCACTGATGACGTCACTGATGACGTCATCGTCACGTGACCCCCCCCCCAGGTCACGTGACCCCCCCCCCCGCCCGAGGTCCTCCCGAAGGAACCCGAGGTCCTTCGGGAGGACCTCGGGTTCCTTCGGGAAAATTTACCCATAATGCACCGCGCGGTTACGCCGACGCCGACGGCGACGCCGACGGCGACGGCGACGGCGACGCCGCTCAAGCCGGAAACGGGCGCCTAAGAGCTGCGCTCTAAAATGGCACGCGATTAACGCTTGTGCGAGAAAACAAAAGAAATGAATTTTCTTTAGCAGTCTTGTATGGATGATAGCGCGAAGAAAGGGATTACTTCGGTCTCCAAGGAATATGAAACGCGAAACTATTTGCTTGATGAACAGATATGAATATAAAAGCCCTCCTTTACTCACGCGACAATACAGATTATCGTGACATAGTCTTTCCCACCCGGACCGCCAAATGAACACAGCAAAGATACGATGTAGTTCTCGCAAGTCTACTCGAGCGCACGCCAAAACTTGAAGAACGTACCAAAATTTAGCTACTAAAATAATATTACTAACAGTGGCACACGTTAAAATAGACATCTCCCACCCTCCCCATTTCCCAGCCTTCTCGTGCGTTTCCTTAACTACCGTCGACCAGCAGGCGTTAGACCTTTTGTAATGCTGTTGTGGAACACCCAGATACTTGGGCAGCGGGGTCATAAAATTTATGTCCTGAAAAACGTCGGGTTCCGTGGCCCATGTGCCGTGCCAGAAGCCACCAGACTTCTGCCAGTTAACTGTCGCTCCCGTCAGTTCACAGAACAATTTCACCTCCCGCGCAGCTTGGGCAATACTACTCTTATATTTACAAAATATAGCAACATGGTCTGCATACGACAGAAGTTTGACCCCTATATTATGAAAGGAAAACCCACTAATCTTACTACCTTATATGACATTTCTACAAAACGGCTCTAAATAAGTACTAAATAGCAATGGCGATGAATGGCATCCTTGTTTAACTAATGAGTTAAAGGAGCGATGCAACAATTTTTGTAATTTGCGCAAATACCACTTAGCACAGATCCCTGACGTTAATGACCTATAAAACACGCGTTCGTTTTTCCCACCTCGCAATAGAAGTTCCAGAAAAAAATTATAGGAAAACGAGCAGCGTTCACCCTCTCAACTCGCAGCCAGAACAAGCGGCCGCGTGATCTGGAGCCGATTATATGCCGCCAATGTTGATCATAGCCACGCGCTGGGGTTGGCAAAGCACAGGACACGCGCTGAGTTCCAGACATTGTTATGGCTCGGCTATTGTCGTCGTTGCAGCGATTGGACACGGGCCACTACCCGAATGCTTCTCGAGCTAGTAATTATCACGAGCCCAAATCGAGTGCCCACGCAATGCTCGGATCCAATCTTTGAACAGCATTCAAATATCGTCATATGGGTGTACTGCGATCCCCACGTTACGTCATCAAAGTTTGCAAAGGAGAGATTGAATGAAAATGATCGCTTTTGTCCTCGAAATTACACCGCAGCAAAGGAGTTTCCTGGGCAGTGGCGTTGCGTGCGAGTATCCTTGAGTTCCACTGGTGCCAGTAAGCTCGTGTAAAGTGAAAAACAATCCAATTGAATATCGTTGCACCGCTCCTTTAACACTAATACGGGTGGTTAGCTTACCGTTGATTATAAGCTGTGTAGTGCACCCGGTGTATGCCATTTGAACGAAGCTGGTTAAAAGTTCACCTACTCGTACATACTCTAATATTTTGTAAAGTACCTGATGCTGCACGCGGTCAAAGGCCTTCTCCATATCAATTTGGAGCATGGCAACCTGATCCAGATCTTCATCGCAAAGCTCTATTATACTCCTCGGGACGTGAACAAATGTTAAAATGGCCCTTCCTTTACTATCACATGTCTGATGGATCCCTACGATTTCACTTATGACGTTTTGCAATCAACGGGCTAAAACTTTTCTTAATTCTTTATAGTCGACATTACCAAATGCTACTAGCCTGTAAATCTTTATATATATTTTAACTTATATTCGTCGTCCTCCTTTGGAATAAGCACCGTATGTGTGTTCATAAATTACGGTGGTAATTACTTCGTCTCGTATGCCTCATTTATTACTGCGTGAAGGTGCTTGGTGGTGACATGTTTTTTTTTTTATTTCTTATAAAAAGCTGCAGTCAAGTCATCAGTACCCGGAGATTTGTTTTTTTGCCGGCAGTTTGTCAATCGCTTTCTCGATCTCAGCCACGCCCATTGGTTCTTCCAGCCGCTTTTTTATCTCGTCGCTTAGCCGCGGTAACAGATAATGACGAAGCTGCGAGTCACTGCCGTGTCTTTCGTGCGCGAAGAGGTGGCAATAATATTCAGTAAATGCAGTTTCTATAGACAACCTGCAATGCTGTTTGGTTTGGCGCCATCTAACGACTGAAGCAAGAAATATTAGGTATCCCTGGGAGCGGCGGCTACATTGTTCAAACGTGAGCTTTTACTCTGGTGGCGCCACCTAGCCTAGTGTCTGAAGCAAGAAATGCTGGGTATCCCAGGAAGCCGTGATCGCGTAACATGCCAGTACAGCGGAAGCTACGGCCCTGGCGGGCCAATGGGGACGTGACTCCGTATCACCGGAGAGCGCCTCTACTCCGAAGAAGTATCAGGCTTTTCGCTGCGTCATGCTCCAATATCTGTGCGTCGCGCTCATATACGTCGCGCATTTCTGAGCCTTCGGCACGCAATGTGGGGCTTATCGTTCACCCTTTGCCAAGTTACAACGAGTCAGGGTATAACCGTAGGCTCTCACTCTGCCGGCGCCGCCTGGCTGTTGCCGGCTGGCTATGACATCGGGACGACTGCTCAGCAATCCACCGTGTTCTATTTCTACAATTTGTTTGTTTTTCAGATATTTTGCCTTGGCTGTTCCCCAAGAATGCATTTCTCAGCTCCAGCACGTATCAGGGTACCTTTATATTTCTCTGCTTCTAAATGCAAAATATTATCCTTGACTTTCTTAAGCTGGGCCTCGAACCCTCCCGGAGTTTCGCTCTCGAGGTAACATAGTCTGCGGAGGTCTTCCTTTAGCAGCTTTTCCTCGGTCCTCTTTCAATAGGCAAGCGTGGCGGAACGTCCCATAGATTCCATAGCACATAATTTGACCTGGCGTTTAAACGACTCCTATCGCTCGCTCGCGCTGACATTTACATTCAGCATCCTACTGATTAAGTTATCCACCATCTCATGAAACAATTCATCTTCGAGAAGGCTATTGTTAAGTTTCTACAGATCCCAACAAAAACTAGATTTCTTCTTTTTCCCTCCGCCAGCAAAAGACACCAGCGCATGATCAGAAAAGAAAACGGGCAACACATTATAATCATCAAAACCGTTTAAACGTTCAATTGCGTTTAAACTGTTAAACGTTAAACGTTTAAACGTTCAGCGTGACTCGTGAACTGAAAATGCGTGAACCGTAAATTTTTGTAACTTTTTTTGATAATTTCCAATATCCTGTAAAGTAAATTCCGTTGTCATTTCGTTCAAAATTCTTGTGCTACTATCGGAGCATCGTGTTCTACAACGATCCCTCGCGTCACAAACGCAGTCCAAATCGCCTAACATAACAAGTTTTCGTTGAAAGTCTAAAAATAAATAAATGCGCTCAAAAAACATTATCCTTGCATATGTTGCGTTTGGCACGTACAGATTTGTTATTCTATACTGAACATTGTTAATACTGCAATCACAACCAACAAACCGACCATCACTGTCAACTATTACAGATTTGACTTGTGCATTTAAATATTTTCTTAAAACCAACGGATTACCTCCAGACACGCTGTTTGCATGCGACACACAAACTTGAAAACTGTGCAAAAATGACGCCAGCAGGCGTGCGGTCTCTTCCTCGCTTTCAACCTGTGTCTCCTGAATCACGAAGACGTCAATGCCGTTAATCGATTAAGAGCCTTTTCACATGGTACTGCTTTCGTCGCGAGGCGAAGCCTCGGACGTTGAGTGTTCCTACCTTCAACATATCGCCAAGGTTAGGCCTCCTTGCGGGTCATGGACTCGCATAGTCTAGACACCCTCGCCATATGATGATTCAGTGCCGCGTCTGCCGGTTGGCTTGTCTGGGCCTCTGAGTTCGGGCGCAGGGCTTGGTGATGGCCTTAGCGACGGTTTCCGCCTTTGCGGCATCGTCTTTGCTGGCGGCTTCAAGAGGCTCGAGACACTGCTGCCCTTAGAGGAATCCGGGTCCTCCTCTAGTGGCCGCTTTATGGCCAGAACGCTGGTGTTGGCCATGTGAACCTGGTTGCTTTGCTGCGTCTCGGTTTCTTTTGTTGGCGTCGCCTTGCTTGGCGTCACTGTCACCTCGTTCCTGCTCGAAGTCACCTTAGGTATCGTTGGGGTCACGTACATCGGCCGGAGTGCTAGTCAGCGTCAGTGGACGCTCTGACGCGGGTTGGACAGCGTCATTCTTCGCCATGCCATCCGATGTCTCGCTGGTGGGAGCCGCCCCCACGTTCGCCGCCTCCGCATCTGCCTCATCCATGACGAGCTCGGCGTTAGCTTCGCCTCCACCGGGGCCTGTGTCCGTTGCGTACGTCCTCACGCAGTGGTCGGCGTCATGACCGAACCGCTTGCAGGTTTCACACTTTGGCACCCGGCACTCCCAGCGGATGTGACCGGTCCGCTGGAAACGCAAGCAGAGCGGTGCCCTGCCCGGAGCCACAACTAACGCCAACAATCCGGAGATCTTCAGCTGATGCGGCAAGTCGTCTAGACTGACTCCGGGCTTGAGCCGAATGATGGCAGTACGCGTCATCGACCCGCAGCCCGTAACTCCCTGCACCCGCCAGTTTTCAGTCCCCACTTCGATGGCCTTGCCCTAAGGTGAAAGGGCGACCCTCACCTCCTCGTCGGGGACGTGGAAGAGCAGCCAGTGCAGCTTAAGGCGGACGTCCCGGTTGCAGGGGTCGATGACGAAGCAGCGCCTTCCCTTCACGACAAGGTAGCCCACCACGAGAGCTCTCCGCTTGCCTTCCAATGACTTGAAAGTCACGGCCCAGACGTGATTCATCTGGTACGCCCCGAAGGCGAAACCCTCGGGGGGCAATACCAGTTGGCCCAGGGTGTCACGGAAGTCCTCGACGCGGTACGGGCGCCCACGGAAGTCAGCATGGAGGAAAACGGTGTCCAGCACCGCAGAGCCGGTCGGCAGTGGAGGCAGGATTATCTGATAGTCCGATCTGTCAGCGTCATGCCTATCACCGCGGCCCGGCTGGACCGCTATCGCCGCTCCTCATGAATCGCTGTCCGCTCACTTCGAGTGCTGAAGAAGAATCGCCACGCCAGGAACGCTTGCACGGCTTGGTAAGGAGCGTGCCCGTGAAGCCGAAGTGTGGCGACAGCTACAGGGAGTTTTCGTAGTCCGCGTTTCCCCCTCCGCTAAACCCTCCGCAGCGAAAAAGTTGCTACTGCGCCTGCGCGCCGACGGCCTTGACTGTAGAATTCCGGGTATCGTAGCGGGTTGCGGAGGGCGTTGCGGGACGGCCAAAACGATCTACGAAAACTCCTTAACGACAGGACGATCCGGATATTTGATAGCGTCTCGGGATCTCGGAGCGCACTCGCGTCTCCGAGCATGAAAAGCGAATGAAGGTGATGCGAACGGGTCCCAATGGCGCTAACGCATTCCACTTTTAAAGGCGAAGCCTGAAAGGGCTCTGACACGCCAAAAAAAAATCTTTTTTTGCTAGGCGTTAAAATGGTGCATCAGGACATCACCAAAAAAGTGTTTCACTTTAGAGTTGCGTAGTGTTTTTGTAAGAAATTGAAATACGAAGCCCAATTCAAAATGCCCGCCAGTGCCCTGTGACGTGACGATGTACCGCAAGGTGTCGGGGCGGTAAGAAGGGAGGCATCAACTGCGTCACTAAAAGTGGGTTCGCCAGAAGTCACGCGAGTTTCACTTCTTGTTCTCTCCGCAAGCGTGCCTAAAACTTTCTTCGTTCTTTCTTTTTTGTTATTTGGCCTTTTTTACGAGCGATCATAAAAAACAAAGTTTCAGTTCCACTAGCTTTTTTTCGCTGCACCGTTGGTTAATTTGCGTGCTGTAAAAGTTGAGGACGAAGAGTCAGTGGATCAACGTGATGGAGGTCAATGATGAAAGCGTTGCAAGTACAAGCCAGTGTACGAGTGCATGCCATCAGTCCGGTGGTAAAGAGCCATACTGGGCACAAGACAAACTATCGAGTTTTGAAACAAAAATGTTAGAACGCTCTCAGAAATTAGGATTGCTGGCATACGACACGCCCAATTGCTTTGCTGAAGATTTAGACACCGAGGTCGTCGAATCATCGAATCCTCTAACTAGCTGTCCTGCGGAAATCGCAGCCAGCCACCCATCCATCTCTTGTATGTCTTTCGGAAATGCGTGCAGTATGATGTCTTCTTCAGTTGCTGAAATACCGGGACAGTGCCTCACACAACGCCTTCTGGGCATTGTAGTTCATTACGTCAATTCACTGACTCCTCTTCTTCTACCTTTACAGCAACATTAAGCGATGAAAAGCAAATAAAAGAAACCTTGTCTGCTTGGATCACTCGCGGAGGTGCGAAGAATAACAAAAAAATTAAAAAAAAATATTACAAGCGGTTGCGGTAAGCACGAGAAGTGATACAACTCACGTGACTTCCGGCGATACCTCCTTTCTGACCGCCCCGACACCTTGCGGTACATCGTTACGTCACAGGGCACTGTCAGGCACTTTGAATCTGGCCTTGTATTTCTATTTTTAAGAAAAAAGAACCACGCAACTCTATAGTGAAACAATTTTTTGGTGATATCCTGATACACCATTTAAACGCTTAGCATGAAAAAAAAAATATTTTTATTTTTTTGCCTGTCACAAGCTTTTTAAGCGGCTTCCAAGTTTTTCATGCTTCGTGGTGAATGGCCTAGGGCGGTCACAGAAGTGTCGATATCGCGTCTGCTTGGTTAGAGACTCAAATGACGAAAGAGGAAACTTTCGACATGTGATCCTCTAACCAATCAGACGCGATATCGCCACTTCCGTCACTCAATTTTGTTTTTTCGGTTTTTTGTTTTTTTAAGAACCGAAACATTTGTCAAACATAGGACCGCTGGTTGATATTGTCTAAAAGTAGAAAAAACTGGGTCTGGGGCATTTGCTTTGATGGCAATAATAAATAGTATTCAACACCGTCAATCTGCCCACTTTGTCCGTTTTCTGATCGCATCATTTTTCGAACACTCATAAGGTTTTAAAACAATTCTTTAAATGCTCGGCGACTGTCACTTTATAGCTTCGTGCATAAGAAAAGAAAAAAAAGGTGGTCAGAGACGTTGTTTTTTTTTTGTTTGTTTTTTTTGACACCCCGGTTTTGTGTCGCTTTTATATATATATATATATATATATATATATATATATATATATATATATATATATATATATATATATATATATATATATATATATATATATTTGGCAGCACTGTGGTTCATGCCAAACACGTGCTGTGAGAGTGCCATAGCTACGTGCTTTCCGGAAAAAAAGGCGTTCGCCGCTCCTCCGGCCGCTCCCGGGAGGGTTCCTCTTTCCTTGGTGGATTCGGAGGCGCAATGGCTTCCCGCGATTCCTGTGCTCCGACGCGGACTTAGGTTATTGCCCAATACGACGATTGGAGGTCGCCTATAGTGAGCCTAGATATCAGAAAGGAAGCAACCTAAACCACGGAGGGCACTTACAGTTTAATGACCGGTATCTCCTGTACAACTTTTTGCTCGTGGGCATGCACGCATTGTCGCGCGGCAAGGAGAATATCGGGCAGAGGCGCTTGGAGACGCTCAACAGGTTGGCCACCTCCTCTCCCCTTTTAATGCAAACGCGCAACTTAGACGAGTGGTTGGAACCATTCTCAAATCTAGGCACATTGCTGTCTTTCCGACGGGAGTGTCCCGCTGGTTTCGCGCTGCCTGCGAAGGTACAGGGTTCCCATCAGAGACGAGTCGTGGCTAATCCCCTGTTGTCGCTGTGCAGGCGATGGTGAAGGACGTGACCTGCCTGGACACCCAGTATTGGGTGCTGCTGGAGCTGCCGCGCCAGGAGAAGCAGGAGCAGGTGAACGCGTACGTGCTGCGGGCCTGCGCCACGCTCGAGAAGGCCTCTGAGTCAAGGACGCAGGACGCCACCGCCAGGGCGCAGGCCGACGAGGAGGCCCGGGAACGAAAGCAGAGGCTGGACAGTGAGTGGGCCATCCTAACCTCCTTCGCTTTTTGTTTCGTACTTAAGCATTTACTGGGTCAGAAAAAAGGGCACAAAAACCATCCCCCAGTTCGGTAACATTCAGTCATTAAACGTTTTATTAATGCATACATGACAGCTGTTTGATGATCATCTAGCCTCGATTGGAAGTAGGGAAATGTGATTAGGGTAGGAGAAGGGGAGAAGATGGTGAATGAGTGGAGAAGGAAAAAGGGCGATTAGGTGATTAGGGTAGGGGAAGGGGTGGATGTCCTCAACAATCTATGGCATTCACCGCTCACGCCCTATCTCTTGAGTTTCAAGTAAAACTAAATTGGTTTCAGCTAAAAACTGCGTAAATCGTAATATTCTCCAGAATAAGGTTTATGGTTTTATTGAATTCTAGTCAGAAACTCAGCAGCGTTTACCTAATAATCCTAGGCCTCACATATTTGTTTCCAGTGGGCCCTACGAACCACCTCTGGAAACAATATATTTTTTTTAAGGGATTGTGATAATGCTAGACTCCAAACGTATAGGAAAATTAAAATTTGCCCAATTGTCGTAAAACGCTTTTCATTCTTCGGGGGCGTTTTGTGTTGGCCACGTATTTATCCCTGTACATCTCCTGTGCAGTGCATACACGGGAATGCACCTCAGTGCATTCCCGTGTATGCATTGGGATCAGACAACTTTTACAAAAACTAAAGGTCATAGCGATCCACGGCATGAGGCGTTTCTACACAGTTAATACCTACCAACGTGTGGGGCTTCACAATGAGGCTAAAATAAAATGTCTCGAAATGTTGGCCAAGGGGTAAACATTAACACCCAGGGCTCTAAGCTGAACACTGGGCGAGAAAGTCGGCGGTCTTTCCGACTTTCTCGCCGAGAGTGGCCTACTTACAGCCGATGTATGCATAAAGTGAGCGCTTCTTTAGCTTGTGCCACTTTTGTTTTCTTTCGCTTACTGAAGTGGGAACGTGGTGATGAAAACCGCTGCCGTCTTGAACGTTTGTTCGTCACATGATCCCTTAAAGTTAGAGACGCAATTAGGGAGTGGTTGAAGAGGCGCTACTCGAGCCTGGAGAATATGGATGTAAATATTTTTCAACATCCCCTCTTGAAGTTATGCAGAAAAAGTTAAAACAGTTGAAAAAAAAAACTGACCGTGAAAGTGCGATTATGTGTTTTTTTGATTAAATATATGCAAGAATAAGACACGCCAGCAAATTTATAATTAAAGGGACACTGAGACCCCCCCCCCTCCCCCCCCCCCCGCCAAGAAAAAAAAAAACTTCCAATTTTCGCCAGGTGATTTTGTATGGTGTCAGAAGACTACCCAATTAATATTTTGCTACAGAGTCACATCTATTTTTAATAAAGCCAAGAAACGGAACTGCTCAAAACCGGAACCGAAACCTGCGCACGGGGTTCGGAGAAATATAGAGGAGGAGAGAGTGCCGGAAGTCCCGTGGCTACACCCGACCGTGCACTTTTTTTTAGAGGCGAAGCTCCTTAGGGGCTTGCCATGTCCGTATGTCCGTCCGCCGTCCGGTGTCGGGTGCTCGTGCTCCTGCTCGTGAGCTCACGTGCTCACGTGCTCGTGTAGGGCAAAAACAAAATGGAAAAAAAAAGATGAAAAAAAATTATGAAAAAAGAAAAAGAAGGAAAAAAAAGAGTAGGGGGTTCTGAAATGCCATCCCATCTGTCTTCTTAAAAACATAAAAAGAAGAAAACCACACATTCTCCTACTGACATGAATGAAAACGACCGAAAAGCTCGGCATGCAGCGCCTCAGCGTCTACGCAGACAGCAAGCTGCTCCGGAGACCAGGGCGCGAGAAGCTGCTGCACAGCGTCAAACATCAGCACCATCAGCACTACCTATGACCAAAATCAGTATCATCAGCACCACCAGAGCTTCGCCCCAATCAACATCATTCACCACGTGGAGATGCGGTCATTTTTGTTCCCCCGTTCATTTTTAATTTTTTGGGCCGCGCGCAGCAAATGACATTTCAGCGTTGTGGGTACCGTTTGCCGCGCGATTGCTTTGCAGTTTTGTTTGTTCCGCTCGCTGTTCTGCACTTCAAGATGAGTTGTTTTGTACATTGAAGAGTTGGAAATGAGCAGTGAGTGTCCGTGGTGAATGGCCGCGATCGGCTCCGAAAATAATTCCCTTAAGATGTTGTGTTAAAGGGGTAGGAAAACGAAATTCCAGCGCTCATTTTTCATCTTTATTGTGGTGCATGTTGGAGCATAACCTCAAAAATACCGGTCTTTCATTGAAAGGCACAAGAAAACTAATTTTAAAGCTAATTAAAGCACCTGGTGGATGCATGTGGAGCCTATTTTGGAGGTAATCTAGCAATGTTGTGGAACTTGTTACGTAGTCATGACGTAGCAAGTTCCATCGTAACAGCGCCGCTCTTTAGAATTCAACATTTCCCTTCACAGCTTTCCTCCTCGACTCACAAATCGCGCATTGAACCAAACAGTCCAAGAAGATGGAAAGGAGGGACTCCCCTCTTGCTCAGACTCTCGTTTGTGTACCCGGATACAGCTATTCTCACCCTAGAAGATTAGCCCGTCACTCAAAATTAGGACAAAAGTTGCGTTTTCCACCCCGTTCACCCCCAAGCTGACAGTGCTGTGGAAGCTACGTGCTCCTTGGGCCAGCCACACACTCGTCACCCCACGGGTACTTCGAACGGCTCGGTTGTAACGCGTTGACACTATTGACACCACCACAACGTTGACAACGCCACCAACGGCAAAGCTCATAACTACGCCAGCCTTGCTACGTCACGAGTGCGGATAATCTTTTTTTTTTTTTTGTTTGCGCCGGGTATTCCATGACGCAACGCGCTCTCCGTTCGCTTCTGTTCGAGCGCTTGCTCGAGTACACCGTTTGTAACAAAAAATATCGCCAATCGTTCAAAATACAAACGTGCGATTATCATTTACGATTATTATCCATCATGCTTCACTCATTTCCGAACGAAATTTGTATATTTCAATTTTTGTTTCCGTACCCCTTTAAGAGCTGCCTCACAGGTTCTGGATTCAAAAGTGGCATTGTGCGGCAGAGTCTGCACAAGTTTTCGAAAGATCAACGGGATCGCGACCAATGGCAGAACAGTTACGGGCACCTCGGAAACCGGAACTATATATATATATATTTTTTTTTTTATGTGCAGGCAGTTAATTTTGTGTAGACCCCTGCTAACCTTCAAACCCCCTTTCAAACGCAAAGAGGCTTCTCCTACCGCAGCAGTGCCAAGGGCAGAGCACGCTTCACAGGGCCAACGCCCCCTCTCCTGTCTGACAAATACACACAAACACACTTTTTGCTACATAAATTGTTCCAACAAAAAATATAACGGGAGTCCCCTACAATTTAGTTCAGCAACGTTTTGTCCACAACATTTGTTATTTTTTCAGTGATAATTGTAAAAAATAAATGTAAATATCGCAAAATGTTTAAAAAAAAATAAACAGTGTGCCCACGTCGGGGACTGAACCTGAGTCCGCTGCGTGCGAAGTGGACACCTTTCCACTGAGCTACTCTACATTTTTAAATAGTCGTTTTCAGAAATCGTTTTATACGAGACCCAATAGGGGACAACTGCCCGAGCGATGCCTTGAGCCACGAGAAGAGTCGACGACTCGGCGACGTGTAGATGGTTGAGCGTGTTTGATTCTAATTCGCGATAACGAAAGAGGGACATTGAAGACCAACAGACAATACAGTCTTTCGACTTTCAACAAAACGTTTACTGGCTTGACTTCGACTCCTGAAACTCGACAGGGGCGTCGGGGAGGTAAAGAAGAAGGGCGGCGGGTGAGAGAAGCTTGAGCCATGTGGCCCTGCTCGCAGCTATGCATGTACGGTGGAGGTGGGGGTCTGCTGTGTGTCAATCGACACGTCACCGTTTCACGGAGCTCCGAGTGCCGGAGGTGCTCTCTTGGGGAAAGAAGGGAGGAGGGGGAAGGGCACGGAAAAGAGAAGGAGAAGAAGGTACGGGAGTTTTGTCTTTTTTACAGTGGAGCTGTTAAGGGCTAGTTTCCCCAGTATCGTGTCCGCGGGCAAACAAATGTCGATACAAAACTCCGGACAGCTACCGCCATCTATCAGCGACGGCGGCAACCAGACAACTGGCTTGTCGGTTGTCTGGTTGGCTTCGTCGCTCACAGATGGCTGGGCGGTTACCTTTCCAGCCTCTCCACTCTGGCTTGCCGACTTGCGGCTGGCCATTACTTTTCCGCGGACAATTACACCATCACACCTTAATCCTTACATTTATAAAGGCTTCATTCCCACCATAGTGCACCTTCACTGGTCTTCCTTCTTCACCAGATTGGAGAGGCTGAAAGTTTTTTATGTATTTGGAGGAACCCTCTCGCCTCGCAGGAAGCGAATCTCTCGATCGGAAAGAGAAAGGAAAGGGCTGGACAGGTTTGAGACAGAACATTTGATATGTAGAAATTAAATGATTTCCCTGCCGGATCGAGATCTGTGCCCCCCGAATTTTTTTTGGTTTTCGAGAATTCAGGGGTGCACGAGGGGCAGTTTTTGGCGTGAGCCACGACTGGATGGAAGGAGCCCGGAGGAGACGAGATCTCTTTGGCGTGCTCATGGAGACGGTCATTCACGCAGCGCCCCGTCTGATCGATGTACTCGGCTCCGCACGCAAAAGGAATACTATACACCTTCTCCCTTGTACAGGTCCGGAAGCACTGCGCGTGTCTTTTTGTGCATATGTGTGTGTGTGGGGGGAGGGGGGGGGGGGGGGTCCTGGGTTGGTGATTTGCTTGCACAAGCCTCCCAATTTAAATTTACATGTGAAAAGAATCTCTGGTGCCGAATCGATGTGCAAGCGCGCTGCAGTCGGTGTGCCGTGTGGAGGGAATAAGGGATGCAGGTAAGGGCGCGTAGACCGGGGCCCGGAGGGGGCCTCCTTTGGGCGGCCTCCTAGACTCCGGAGGCCCTGCAGCGACAGGCTCCGTCTGATCTTGTGATCGGAGGACTTTTTGCAAGAGGAGGAAAGTAGATATTGCACAAATCCGGACTTAACGGTTTTTGAATGATGACTAGAGAAGGGGAGGACAGGTTTATGGGAGCGCTGTTGAAACGACCACCATAGACCGTGAGATGAGTGGGTTAGTCGAATATCGAGAAATTGGAGGCTCTCCTGAGTAGGGTCTTCCCTTTTGAAGGTAAGGCCGCTGGCGTTAGTTTTCAATACCTGGAGTATGGAAACATCTGAGATGGAGACAGGATGAAGAACGAGGTAGTCGTCAACGTACCGGAAGATCTTACATTCATTGCCCGAACGAGCAAGATGCTCCTGCACCGCGCGATTCACAAAAGAAAAAGAAAAAGAGATAAATCTCGCTGAGAATCGGCACGAGGCAGGAACCGATACACACCCCCGACCTTTGTACGAAGACTCTTCCCTCGTGCTCAACCAGAGTGGAGCCCAGGTAGAGCCGGAGGCGGTCGAGAAAGCACCCGACCGTGATTCCGCTTGGTGGCCGGGCGTGTTCTGTTTCGAAGGAAGACAGATTCGCCGGTACCGCGAACGACAGTTCTAAAGTAGAGGACCCGCTTCCGTCGTCCGCCGCCATCGCCGTTCAGCCCGCGAGTCCCACGATACACGATACGACGCCATGTTGAGAAATACGCAGTGAACGCACAGAATGCTTCCGGTTCCCTGTGCAACCTTTTTTTTTTTTTAATGAACGTATTTGCAGCTTTTTAGAAACCACAAAAAAATGGGTTTCATTTTTTTAAATGATTGAGTGTGTGCCTTCAATGACCCACGACTTTGATTAAATTTGGTGTTTTTTTCTAAACCTTATAAAAACGGCCCGTGACGAGGAAGAAGAGAGTGAGCGCGACTCAAACCGGCCAGTTCTCGATCGGCGTTTTTCGGGCGGAAAGAAACCGAATTTCGAGCCGCAAATTTTGTTCTGGGTAGTTGGGCTCTCATATGTCATGTACAGCTAAAAACCTCGGCGAGCATAAATACCCTGTCAGTGTCCCATTAAGCTATGTTTAAGTTATTCAAATTAGAAATTAACAAAGCATGTACGGTTCCGTATTCACAAATTTACGGTTACTGTTACTCAAACATTTGTCAAACCAAATACATTTTATTTGATCTCACATAGCACATGACAATATGATCAGGACAAAAAGATGCTCAACAGCACGCTGGCGAAGATCTCAACCCACGTGAAGTGGGTAACATCATTAAAAAATTAACAAAAGCGATAACACCCACACAACAAAGGGAAACCTACTTCAACAAAGGAAAGGTTAATTTTTTTATCCAAATAATAAATTTGATTAGCTTTAGATATAAAAATACGCAGCCAAAATAAAAACGTTAAATGTCAGAAACAATGATGAAGCTATATCATATCTGATAACAAAACAAATGACACAACATTTTTACAAGACTCACACTGAAAATATAAAATATATTAGTTCTTTATGTGATAATGGTTTAGCACTTAGTTATATTCCTTCTTCTGCAAGAACCATTCAGCTTGGTGAATAAATTTAAGTAAATAGTTTGATTAGGGTAGTTAGTACGGAATGGGCGAATCATCCAGGGCTGATTGTGTCTTAGGTTCCACAAAAAAGATGCGATGTTCTAGGTTATAACTAATCTAATTAAACTATTATTGTCATGCTGACCAACCCTGCGATACGTTGACAAAAGTTTGAATGTATACATTTGTTTTATGTCTTCACATTAAACGATTACAAGAAAGGGATCTGAACAAAAAGTTTTTTTTTTTTTAGCTCGACTGTTATCATGGCTGCAAAATATCTCAGGCCGTGTTGACCATGCTTTGCTAAACATGCTGTTCAGTTTCCTATGTTGAAAAAGGCATTGGTTCAACCCCGTTCGCAAAGATATTTTATAACCTGAATGAAATGTGCATGCACAAACAAGTATCACTTCGCATAAAAACGCAAACAACCATAAGTGTTGCGCAAGCCGGCTGTTAATTGGGTGGCTCGGTAAAGGCGGGTACTATATTTCTTCATATTGTCGCAAATGACAGACGATGAGGCAGGGGAAAAGGGAATGAACTAAAAATTTAACGGGGGGGGGGGGGCGAACTTGTGCCAGAAACAAAAAGGAAGAACACGCATCGAGAAGAAAGCAGCGAGCGACGGCGGTGGCAGCAGTAAGCGAAGGTGCGTCGGTGTAACAGCTGGCCATCGCGAGAGAATCAGCGAATGAATCGGCAATACGGCGCTCGGCTCTTTATATACTATGCTCGTCATCTCGAATATTTGAGCCTAGAATTTTCGCGAAAGAGCTAGGGCGAGACTGACTGAGCAAGGTCATCTGGCCACCTTATCTTTTACGCTCGGGGTAAGAGTATACACTAATCTTCCAGATGAACGGAGAAGCGTATCTTCTCACTCATGCACGCGGCATTACTGCCCCCTTTAAAAGTGCATCGCCCCGATGCAACACAAAACTAAACAAAATAATGGTAAGCTAAGAAAGTCCTCTGGAGCATGAAACGTTCACAGTCCTACCAAGCGTAGAACGGCTTGAGTCGAATGCCGTGAACCACCTCAAGTCGTTGTCGGCGTCGTGATGATGTTTGCATACCGCCGGGCACCACTTCGTAGTTCAGCTCCCCGAGGCGACGAAGTACCATTATATGGTGCGAAGTACCGTTTAAACAGTTTTTCGCTGCGGCCGCGGCAACGAAGGCGTGTCCACACCCACACCCTGTCTTCGGGATGGAAGTAGACGCCTCGACAACGAAAATTGCAGGGGCCAGCGTCGACATGCTGCTGGTCTTGAATCCGAAGTCGGGCGAGCTGGTGAACTTCTTGGGCCCATTGAGCAACCACCTGGGCGTCGTCATTCCAATCGTCAGTTGGCACGTGGGGCAATATCGCGTCCAGCATGGTCGTCACTTTCCGACTATGTACCAGCTGGAAAGATGTAACTCCAGTGGTCTCTTGAATCGCCTGTTGTAGGCAAACGTGACGTAGGGTAAGACCTCGTCCCGCGTCTTGTGCTCCACGTCGACGTACATGGCGATCATGTCGGCTATGATCTTGTTTAGACGCTCCGTCAGCCCGTTCGTCTGCGGATGGTACGCCGTCGTTCGACGGTGGCTGGTGTGGCTTATCCGGAAGATCTCTTGAGTTAGCTGTGCCAAAAATGGCCACCCTCGGTCTGTAATCAGTATTTCGGGGGCGTCGTATTGGGCAAAAAACTTGGGCAAAAAACTTGGCGACCTCCACTGAAGTGCCCGATGGAAGGACTTTGGTTTCGGCATACCTTGTGAGGTAATTGGTCACGACGACTATCCACCGGTTTCCTTAAGTCGATAGTAGGAACGGTCCAAGCAAGTCCATTCTGATCGGCTGCAGGAGTCCTGCCGGATTCGTCGGTGGTTTCTTGCGTCGTTGGCATTCGCGGCACGATCGGACGTAGAGGTGGACATTCTTTTGGAGCTTGAGCAAGTAATTCTTTTCCTAAATCCTTGCAAGTGTTCCGCTGTAGCCCAGGTAACCAGCCGTCGCATCGTCATGGCACGCTTGTAAGACTTCCGCTCGAAGACTCAAAGGGATAACCAGCAACCACGTCGAGTTGGTGCCGCCGAAGGTTTCTTTCTAGAGTACAGATTCTCGAATAGCGAAGGTTGTTAGGGCTCGTGCGAAGACACGTGGAACTGCACTCCCTCGTCCCTGCAGATGCTAGATGAAAGCACGCAGCGCAGGATCGTCTTGTTGAAGTACTGCCATGTTGTTCTCGGTCACCGCGCCGACAAAAAACGTCGTCGCCGTCACTGTTGTCGGTGCGTTCAGACGCCAACTCGACGGTTGCGCTCGAAAAACAGTCGGCGTCGCTGTGCTTGCGGCCGGACTTCTAGGCCACACTCACGTCGAATTCTTGAAGTCGAAAACTCCACCGGGCGAGACGTCCTGAGGGATCCTTCAGGTTTGCGAGCCAACAAAGCGAGTGGTGGTCTGTGTCCACTCGAAACGGGCTTCCGTACAGGTACGTGCGGAACTTGCCTATCGCCCAGACGACGGCAAGGCATTCCTTCTCAGTCGTTGAGTAATTCCACTCTGGCTTGGAGAGCGTCTTACTGGCGTAGGCAATTACTTTTTCTCTGCCGTCCTGCAGTTGGAGGAGCACCGCGCCAAGTCTTCTATTACTTCCTTCCGTGTGAATTTTGCTGGCTGCAAATTGGTCGAAGTGGCCGAGAATCAAAGGCGTCTGGAGTCTTCGCATGAGCTCGTCAAAGGCCTGTTGTCGTTCTTGTGTCCACTTGAGCTTTATGACATCTTTCGTAAGGAATGTCAGCGGCGCAGAGTGTTTGGCGAAGTCCCGAACAAAGCGTCTATAGTAGGCGCAAAGTCCAAAAACTCTTCGGATTGCCTTCTTGTCCGTTGAACGGGGAACGTAAGCTACGGAGGACGTCTTCGCAGGGTCAGGCCATGCATCTTCACTACTCACGACATGGCCTAGAAACTTCGGGTAACCATAGGCGAACCGGCACTTCGTCGGATTGAGTTTCAGTCCGGTGGTCTCTACGGCTTGAAGCACGGCCCGAAGTCGCCTCAAGTGTTCTTCAAATCGCTTAAAAATAGCGCGACGTCGTCGACGTAGACAAGACAGCTTTGCCATTTAAGGCCAGTCAGCACGGTGTCCGTAACGCGCTGAAATGTTGCCGGCGCTGCGCATAGAACAAAGGGCATTACATTAAATTCGTACAATCCGTCCGGCGTAGCGAAGGCTGTCTTCTCGCGATCTTGTTCGTCGACTTCGACCTGCCAGTAGCCGCTCATCAAGTCCATTGCCGAAAAATATCGGGCGTCGCGCAGCTGATCTAGGGTGTCGTCGATGCGGGGAAACGGGTAAACATCTTTTGTCGTCACGGCCTGCATTTAGTCGACGGTTGTCCAGAGCCCTAGTGTTCCGACCTTCTTCTTTACAAGGACAACTGGGGACGACCATGGACTATTTGAAGGTTAAACAATTTTGTCGTCGAGCATTTCCTGAACCTGTTCTTGAATCACCTCCCTCTATTTTAAACAGACCCGGTACGGCGACTGGTGAATGGGCAGTGCGTCGTCGTTAGTCACAATGCCGTGCTTTGCTATCGCCATTTGTCGCACCCTTGATAACGTCGCGAAGCACTCACTGAACTCGCTGAGAAGTTCAACTAACCGTCGCTGTTCTGAACGGGACGTTTGGGGTTAATGTCGAGCTGCGAAGGCGGCTTGCTGCTGGAGTGTGACGGTGAAGGTTCCTCGGAGATTGCGGTAATGCCGCTGACGCTTGAAGTCGTTCGACGTATCCCACGGCGGTACCCTTCGTTAGGTGCTGCGACGCCTGCCGAAAGTTCGTCACAAGAACAGTTGCACGTCCTTCTTGGAAGTCCGCAATGCCTCGTGCGACGTCAATTCCTCTTCCCAGAAGCAGTTGAAAGCTGCCTTCCAGAAGAGCTTCCCCGCACGTGGCTGCATCTGTCTCTATGGTTACAAGAACGCTCGAACGCGGTGGCAGGTTCACGTAGTCGGCGAGGATTCGGACCGCAGCTGCCGTTACTTTAGAGTCCTCCGGCGTTGGGACAGGTTTCAGGAGCGGCAACTTGTTCTCTCCTAGGTAGATGACAGCGCTGTACTCGCATAAGAAGTTCATCTCAAGGATAACGTCCCTTGCGCAGTCCTGTAGTACGACGCACTTCTCCGGGCAGGTTACGTCGTGAATCTCTACGCGAGCGGTAATGAGGTGCCCTCCGGCAGTTCGTATTTAGGTCCGTCCCATGGCGTCGTCACTTTACGGAGGCGTCGAGGGAGTCTCCTACTCGAAACGGAGTAGTCGGCGCCGGTGTCCACGAGTGCCGACGCGTCGTGGCCGTCAATAACAACGTTGAGGTTGTTGGATACCGTTGCACAATCGTCGCTTCGATGCATGGCGTCGGTCGAGTGGGAGGTCGCGGGCGTTCCTGGAGGCTGTATATGTCGTCAGTCTACGGCACCTCTACCTCCAGGGGTTGCCTCCTTGGCGGGAAGTGGAGACAGGCTTTCTCGGCAGGACCTATGAGGATGCGGTGCTTGACTTCGTGATGATGGCAATCGGGATCCTCGGGAAGAACCCTGCACCGGAGACGGCGGACGGCGCAGGTACTCCTCGACGTCCCTTGGTCGTTCTCTAAGACGAAGCCGAGGGTTGTTTTGTGCAAACCCTCTCAATCCCATCTGGCGGAAGCTGCACCGTCGGAACACGTGGCCGGCCTCCCTGCAGTGGTAGCATATAGGGCGTTGGTCGGCCATTCGCCACACGTCGGTCCTCCGCGTGCAAGGGGCTCCTGGCAGGCATACTGGACCTGGTCGTCGTGGCGTCGGCCGTACTACGGCGCAGGAGACTGACGTCGGGGCGGCGCGATATAGCGGCGAGAAGGATTCGGTGGCCGTCGGGTCATTGCGGCGTAAGTTAGCGTCGGTTGCTCGAGCGGTGCAGGGTTGACAGGAGCCCGGGGTTTGATGGCTCTCTGAAGCTCTTCTCGCACGACTTCGGCGATAAACAGCGATGCTGGGGGGTCGCCAGCAGACAGCAGCTTCTTGAGGTCTTCGCGAACAACTTCGCGTGTGATCTCGCGAAGCTCGTCGGCGCTGGTGCTGAACTCGGAGCGGACCGATGCCAAAGTTGAGACGTCACTAAGCCGACGATATTGACAAGCTTGGGCCGTTAGCGCCCGCTCGATGTTTGTCTCTTCTGCAACAAACCCGTCGACTGTCGTTTTAGTGTGGCGGACGAGGCCGTCGAAGATGGCGCTTTTCCCGCCTCTCATGAGGACGTGCAGTATTTCTCCTCGGTGGGTTGAGGGCCTGCACGGGTACTCAGCCGCAAGACAACTTTGACAAAGCTGGTGACGGTTTCGTTGGGTGCTTGAGCCCTTGCCTGTGGAAGGTCTTCGGCCAGCTGCCTACGATGCTTATTTATGAACGTCCACTTCAGCTCGGTGACGCAGGCGTCCCACGACGTAGGCGAAGCTTCGTAGCTCTCAAACCAGTGCGTGGCGGTTTTTCCAGGGAGAAGTGGAGATTTTGAAGGCACTGTTCCGTAGTCCATTCCTTATGACGGGCTATGCGTTCATAATGCTGGAGCCAGTCCTCCACATCCTCGTGAGCCTCACCATGGAATGGCGTAGGATCGCGTGGGGCGACAGGCATGAAGATGACGGATGGAGCGGTCGAGGTCTGCGGCGACTTGGTGCTCATAGCTGGTCTTGTCGGCGGGTTGGTCTTGCTCTTGGCTGGCAGTTTTTCTTGAGTGCGGAGGCTTCCTCCTAAAAAGTCTTCTTTCGCCGGGGAGCGGGCTAGCACTACGGGCCCTCGGAGGGATGCGCTTCATGGGTTGCGGTACCCCGCACCTCCACAGAATGTCACGAATGACGGACGATGATGCAGGAGAAAACGGAGTGAAATAAAGATTTAATGGGGGGCGAACCTGTGCAAGAAACGAAAAAGAAGAACACACGTCGAGAGGGCACAAGTGAGCCTCGACGGCGGCAGCAGCAAGTAACGGTGCATCAGCGTAACGGCTGGCTATCGTGAGAGAATCAGTGAATTAATCGGCAATACGGCGCTCGGCTGTTTATCTAGTATGCTCGTGATCTCAAAAATTCGATCTAGAATGTTTGGGATAAAGCTATAGGGCGAGACCGGCGGCAATATTCAAGCGGTGTATTTTTTTAAGCCCAGTGGGGTCTTATTTTGTTGGATAATACTAAAAGTTAATCGGAACATAGCGCGAATTGTGCATCGCTGTAAATCATGCCACGGTCCGAAGACACTGTGGAAAGGTGGGACCCTTTTTCGTTCCTCTGTCCTCGCGAACTGAAGCAGGCAATAGCCGGCCCTGACTGGCTTCGACATTACGGCAGCTCGTTATTATTACTAATTTTTCTTGTTCCTCGGAAGAGAATCGTAGTTTGTGCTAAAATATCTTGCGTGATGAAATGAAATTTTGTGTTTACGTGCCAAACCAACGGAGGATATTCGTCACGCCCCATGCGAAGGTCTGAGCATTCATTTGAACCACACGGAGATTGTTATAACGTGCAAGCTGAAATATCCGTGGCCCAATGTAGACGCCATTGTACGCCGATGTCATATTGTTGGTACCTAGGTCGAGACACGGAAAGTGAGGTCTTGCGTGGTCGCCGCCACTGAAAAACTAATAATAAACTCTGTTCATGTTTAGGACGACCAACGGTTTACAAACACTGTTTCTTTGGTGCAGCTAAAAACAACGAGACTAGCACAATAAAACCACTTCAATTTATGCGGTGAGTTATACTGATACAGATGTTTATATTGATGCACTTCTCCATGCCGATCTTGATACTGTCCTTTACACTGATCTTGATACTCATTTTCACACTGATCTTGATGCTCATTTTTATACATGCTCTAAGAGCTTATGTACTTCAGGTAAAGTAGTAAGTATACCGGGCGCAGTGTACTTGAAGTCAAGGATTATCAATACAATGTACATTAAAAGTAAAGTACTAGTACTTTCGAACACAATCTTCTATTAAAGCCTTTCAGTGTTTTTTTAGCTGGTATGCATTGCCCCAGGGGTAATCGGAGGTGAATCAGTTATTTTCTAAAATGGCGGGGATTATTGAATAAAGTAAAGTGGCCACAGTGTAGTTGTTTTATAAACCTTCCCAGGAAAAAGCGTGTGGAACGCGCAATTTTGAATGTTCGTGCGTATGGCGCGTGCTTTGCTCTCTTTCCGAAGCGACGCACATGCTGGGCTGTGAAGATCGCACGCTGGACTGTGATTTTGTAAACATTGGAAAGGTATATACTCTCGCTGACGAACTATTTCATACTGTCAACTTATAAGACACTTATTTGTATTGGTCTTATAGCCACCATTACTTCATTGGGAGAAATGACACGATGAGCGATGCGTCATCTGCTCGTGTTTCTGGTAACAGAATATCCCTCACAGTACTTCTTCAGAGTTGACAAAACATACTATTATGATATGGTCTTAACATTACCGAATTTGAAGAATATACCTTAAAGTCGAGAGTTGTACTTTTCTAGGAAAGTACCAGAAAAAAGTACTTTAAGTAAGGTACAAGTACATACTCAGAGAATGTACAGTGCACCCTAAACTTAAAGGGGGGGGAGGGGTGCAACGATTTCCGGACTTCGGTCAAACATTTGTGGAAGTTGCCCTCTGACACTTCTAAAGTAAGAACAGAAAACCGATTTCGCCTGAGTGTCCTAGTTGTTGTGTAAAAAAAAAAGATAAATATTGGCATTTCTGTGACCCCTCAACTCACTCCCAGTCTTCAGGGTCACACCTGGTCCCCCTCCTTGTGACGTCATTCGGAGTGCCGTGTAGCTTCTCGTGTGCTCTCTCGGAGGACGCTTCTTCTCCCTCTCTCTGCTGACATTAGCGGGCGTTATACTGCATCTTAGAGCCGAGCGAGGTCACGTAAGCTTTTCGCCGTAGTTCCTTCGGCTGCCACTCGCGGTTGCAGGCATACCTCGGCAAACCTCACTCATGAGGGCCCTTACTCACCCTCACTCACCCTCATCTTCACGGGTGAGGTGAGGGTGAGTGAGTTTCTGAACCAAGAAAATTCATGAGTGTGAGGGTGAGTGAGGGCCGGGAGGGCTGTGAGCACCGTGAGTGCGCGAGGGCCGTGAGGGCGGTGAGGGATGTGAGGGCCATGAGTGCGTGAGGGGTGTGAGTATGGTGAGTGGCGTGAGGGGCATGAGTGAGTGAGGGTAGTGAGGGGGGTGAGTGCATGAGGGGCGTGAGGGCGGTGAGTGTGTGAGTGGCATGAGGGGCGTGAGGGCGGTGAGTGCGTGGGCCCCCTTCAGACGGAGCAACTTTCTCAGCAATTTCGGTGTTGATAGCGGGTTGTTCCCTAGCTTTCCCTAGATCGACACGAATTGCTGCGATCGGGTCCGGCTCGAAACAAGCGAGCAACTCGGAGCAATTAGAAGAAGCTTTAGAAGCGGCTGCATCCAATCAGGGACACGATATTTTCACCTGATACCTCGTGCCGGGGATGATAACAACAAAAGACTTGGTTCTGGTTTGAAACAGGGTTGGGCAGTATCGCGATACAAATGTATCGCGATAGTATTTCAGAAATACATTTTGTATCTGTATTTCTGTATCGCAATACCTTTTTTCACCAGTATCTGTATTCCTGTATCGAAATACATTTTGAATATTCCTTTGTATCGCGATACAATCAGGGTGAAATGTATTTCGTTACATTTCTTGAGAAATACCCCCCCCCCCCCAAAAAAAAAAAAAAAAAAAAAACAAGTCCGAACGCATTTTTGTTTTTGCTCTTTACTTCTGAGGGCATCAGGGTCAAGGAGATGCTGGGGCATTGTTACCATGCTGACCAAGGTTCCTTCCGATTCTACAAACTATTTTTCTATGCGTCCTCTTCTCTCTTCTGAGAAGTGTTGCGTAGTGGGGGACTCGAACCAGGTGGCGTGCGAGGAGTGGAGTCAGAGCATCTTGTGCCGCAGGTCCTTAGGTAGGGGTTTCTTGAGTCATTGTTTGCTGGCATCCAAAGCCCGCTGCTAACCGTCTCTCTTGTCTTAGCGTACGCAGTACACCCAGCCGGCAAAGCTGATTCAAAGTCCGTTGCAGCACGAGCCTGGCGGTGGTTGACTTGAAATAGTAGAATGACTCACGCAGTGAAGTTCAACACATATTCGAATGTGTCTGCGGCTGCGCCCGTAATATTGCACGGCTCAAGGGTACGTCATCAGTCGACGTGAAAGTGACCCGCTGCTTTGGTGATCCGAAACCCAGGAAGGAGGACAGACCTGGCCTCACTGTACCGACCCAGACTTCGTACACCAGCGACTCGTCTCGAGCGCGCTGTTTCACGGAGAGCTCGCATATGTGCCGGCAATATCAGGTCGCAATCCACGAGATCTCTATTTGGAGTATGCAAGACAAAACTTGAGGACTGCAATGCATGCGTCAGTGGCGGAGGGTCGGCAGCTAAGGACCTTCACAACAGGGATGCCACCGTACCGTTTTTTCAACCGTACTAGAAGATAAGACATGTGTTCCAGGATGCTTCAGGTGGTCCACTATTCTCGAAAATTCCAAATGACACTGCCTGCACGATCTTCAACGAGGTAACCTACAATGAAAGTACGTATTGTCCTCTCATACAGCAGCGTGGTAAAGTTTCATGTTCAAGGCCACACTTACTGACAAAGAATACCAGTTCATTCCACCGTGACGTCATGTGATAAACGTTGACAGGGGCGTCCTTATTGAATAGGGACATGGTGAGATTTTGATGGGATTTAGGATGACATAGAATTTATTTAGAGGTCGAAGTCTTTTCGCATCCCTCGTCAGACAGACAGGATGTCAGGGAAGGGACTGCGGTCAGTCGTTGATGGAACGTTTTTTTGAGCCCATTGAAGAATCCTCGTCGTCCGAAATCCCTACCTTCAAGGCAAAGTGCCAGGCCTACGGGAAAGTAATTTCAGGATCAAAAACTTTCACTTCCTACTTCAAGCTTCATCTCATTTGGCGTCTCAAACGAATGTTAAAAATGTACTGCAGTATTAGTATTTCTGTATTTGTATTTCCGCCCTCCCTAAAATGTATTCCTGTATTTGTATTTCCAAATACTTTTGGCCTCTATTTAAAATGTATTTTCGATACGTATCGCGATACACTTTTACAGATATATTTCAGTATCAGTATTTTAGCTACTATTTTAATGTATCCCAGTATTTGTATTTCCAAATACATTTTTTAGTATTTCTGCCCAACCCTGGTTTGAAATTGATCGTTTTTGAAAATAAACTGTTTCAGAAAGATGCATTAGTATTCTCAACGAGATTTAAATGCATAAAAACACGTTTATAGCGCGTAATTGCGTGTCTAAATAGTGCAAGAAAAATAAAATTCCATGATGATGATGGCAAATTGCAGCAATTGGTTGCTGCGTGTGAACACGGGCGTCCCGTGTTGCTGGTGTTGCGACGTCAAGTTTCTGGTCAAAATTGCCCCATCTGAAGTGGGCCTGAGTGGCTTGAGGGCTACGAGTGCGTGAGGGCCATGAGTGCGTGAGGGGCGTGAGGGCCGTGAGGGCCGTGATGGCGGTGAGTGGCATGAGGGCTATGAGTGCGTGAGGGCCGTGAGGGCGGTGAGTGCGTGAGGGGCCTGACGGCCATGAGTGAGTGAGGGCGGTGAGTGGCGTGAGGCCATGAGTGCGTGAGGGCCGTGAGGGCGGTGAGGGCCGTGAGGGCGGGGAGTGCGTGAGGGGCCATAGGGCCATGAGTGCGTGAGGGGCGTGAGGGCCGTGAGGTTCAGTGAGGGTGAGTGAAGGGCTGAAGGTGAGTGTGACTGTGAGGATGAGGGTGAGGAGGGGCTGAAGGTTAGTGTAGCTGTGAGGGTGAAGGTGAGTGAGGGGCTTAGTTGATGTGAGGCTGTGAGGGTGAGAGTGAGTGAGGGCGGCCTAAAATGCCGTCCTCTGGCTTGCAGGTGGGGGAAAAAGCTCGACTTTTTCTTTGCAATTATGAAGCGGAATCGCGATATTTTTGAATGAAGATGTTTTATGTATCCTCGGGGACACAATAAACAACGTAAAGATGACAAGATGCAAATTCTTTTAATCTTAAAATCGTTGCACCCCCCCCCCCCCTTTAACGCCGCCACTGGGTTCCCGAACATTGAGCTCCTGTCGGCTACTTAATGTTAAATTTGTCTCCAAAACGTTCGGGATGCCTTCTCAGGATGGAATAGAAATCAGGAACCCAAACATTCTTCAGAAAGTTCAATCGGCCGCCGCAGAGACTGTCAGAAACGGCAAATGCCACGGCGGCGTTAAGTTTAAGGTGCACTGTACTTTAAGTAAAGTACAAGTTTTCTAATTCTACTTGAAGTAACACATTATGTAGAATGTACACAAAGTACTTTCCAAGACTGCATTTAGTACAGTTAAGACCGGATGAGCTGGTACCAATATAATTATACTGATTCAGACTGACAGTGATTTTTATACCGATAGTGGCATTGTTTATGCGACTTTATGAAAGATAACGCTTTACAAGCATTGTTTATTTAGAACAGTTGAAACAAAAGACTAGCAGAAGGAAGCGATTGCTGGTTTGGTGAGAAGTGATCCTGGCATTTATACTAATTATTACACCTACACTCACACTAACCCTCATTTGAATTTAAGACTGATAATGCTATGTCAGCATCACTTCTTTTGAACAGATAAGAAAAGGAAAACTAACACAAGGAATATGTTTCTAACTGTCTTGAAAGGCTTACGGATGCCGATTTACCTAGATTCGTTTTTATACTGTGAGTGATCTAGTCGACTTTAAAACGAACACCCTAAAAATACGTGCGGTTAAAAGAAGAAAAAAAAAGGAGTGCTTTTCGGCTGAGTTGCTAGCATTGGGGCAAAAAGCGAAACATGCTGCGTTTTAATTCCTCTTGTACCATAGCAAAGGCGTGAAACACGATGTCGAATTCAGACTTGTACGTAATACGAGTATATTGTAACTAATTTTCTCCGGTGAAGAAACAAAACCTTCTTTACTTCTTCAAATAGAAATGAGTTACGTTTTTATTCGATTTCTATCGAGTGATCATGTAAAGCTAGATGGCGTCTTTTTCTGGGGAACGCACGCAACACAAACCCTACCTATTTTGCGTTTGAACTCGTGCTGCATTCACATCTCAATTCAGATCCTCCGGGAGGACGAGCAGGGGTTGGCACACACAAAGGTGCACCTTTTGGTAATTTAATTTAAACATCCACTATGCATTCGAGAGGTTTCAATAATTTCCCCTTACGAGTCTCATGCATATCAGACTTGTACGTAACGCGTTACAAGTAATGGATTACGTGCAATCGATTACATTTTACTGTAATTTTGTAACGCTTCAATTACTTCCTTTAAGGAGTAACAATCCTTATAATTGAATTACTTTTTTTCTGTAATCGATTACAAAATCACTCATTACAATTTTTCTCAATTTATCTATTTATTTTTTTTTTTTTTTTTGGGGGGGGGGGGGAGGGGTTAGATGTGCTGGAGTTACCTAGCTCTGGTCAACGGTCAATTGTTTTGTCCTTTTTCAAAACCACTAAGCCCGGGACCTCGAGGATTAGTTGGCCACTTCACTGTGCTTCGTTTCCTGGGTGCATTTTTTTTTTTTGTACACCGAAGACTACGTCTGTGTATGAAAATTGACCTTATCCAGCCTCTTGTGAGTAATGTATTTAAACAGCGCTCTCTTTATTTTATTATTTTTTTTTTTCACGAGAGGGATTAGGTGTGTTGGCGTCACTCACTCAGCTTTAAGCGAAAACGGTCAAGGCTTTTTTTTTTTTGTTTTCGGAACAACTGAGCGCGGGGGAAATTACGCTACCGTAATAAAAAAAGTTGAGGGAAAAGTAACGTGGAAAGTAATCGATTACTTTAGAGTAACTTTTCGATTGCTTCTTTGGGGCAGTAATTGAAATTGTAATCGGTTAATTTTTACAGTGAAGTAATTGAATTGTAATCGGTTACATTTTTTCAGTAACGTGTACAAGTCTGAATGCAGCTCGCCCTTGCCCTTTAATGAACTGGTTCAATCCGCCGTGCTTGGTGCAAGTCCACGTTCATAAAGAGTCCGATTTTTGTTTTTCCTACAGTAAATGACAAAAAAAGGCGATTACGAGCACTAACACGTTGGTTCCTTTTTAACACACTTTGGCAGCACAGAGGCATGAATGGCGTAGACGTAGTGAGAATTCCATTGACAAAAATTCAAAATTAGGTAACAAAAAAAAACCTTTTTTCCCTGGAATGCAACAAAACTTCGGCGTTTTTTATTTCTTTTAACACAAATGTATTTTCTCAGCCTAATTTTATAAGACTATCATCATGAGGAGCCGTCAGGAAGAGCCGTCATGGTGGCATCATGACGTTAGTGACCTCATGACGTCACCTGACGTCACACACAAACACACACACACACACACTCATAGCATATGCCCAACTCGTTCATACAATATTCTGTGCTCCCCAGTCTTTGTCAGCATGATCAAACTAGTGTAATTAGTCTTTTATTTTAATTTCTCTGGCCACCTAACATGCCGTCTGACTTCTCCGTTGTTGATCGGACCTTTGGCCAGTCTTGTAATGTCTGCCACCCTTGAATTTAAGGTGCACCGTGCATTAAGAGGTGTGCGAGTGCACGCCGCTGCGGTGCTTGTCCAAATCGAAGTGGACGGGAGTGGGAAAACCCCGATGTCCGAATTTGCGCATCTGGGTCTTTCGCTCCAGCCTCCATGCGCTGTCCAGCTGCGGTGAGTTACACTGGGACAACAATCACTGGATCACTTGTACATTGTACAACGAAATGCGTAATGTACGTACTTTGAAGTAGAAATGCAGCTGAGTTGCCTCTAGGTTCATGCCTGGGATAGCAACTTTAGGCAGGTACAGACGCAAAAACCTGTCTAGTTTTTATTTCGTTACCTTGCCTACAAATTAGTTCTAAACTAGTTCTTCTCTCGTTCTACGGTAGTTGTAAAATTGAAATGAGAAAATGCGTCATTATAGAAGCATATGCAGTGACATCAGAAAGTGTTCTTTTTTTTTTTTCTGGAAAAACGTTTTGTAGTAATACCGCGATTAATGAACAAGTACAGACGCGGACCCCAGTATGTATATATATATCTTTATTTCGTTTATTAATTTTGCTATGACAGTGACAAGTTTGTGTACGATGCCCGTAAAAAGTATTATAATAATCAGGGAGCGACAGATTTGTCTCTTCATTTATAATTTAGATAGGTTAACATGAATAGATTTGGTTGTGTGCAAGCCATAAAATGTAAGATAAAACAGATGTATGCTATTTGCATTGTCTGACGTAACACGAGGGCACCCCTGCTTATTGTGAGTCGGCTCTGTATCGCGTTTGTCTCCCGTTCTCCAGCGCGTGACACTCATAAAAGGCAAGATGACCTAAAAAAAGCAAAAAGACCCATAAGAATCAAAGACAAGAAAGTGCGGAAGAGCATCTACAGGAGTCTTCCGATAGTGGGTGGTGCCAAATTTTCTCAATATCACTAAATAACATCCAGCCCGATTTTGATTATGTACACCTTTTAAGGAGATACAGGCCGCATTGTCTGAGGGTGGAGCCCAAAACAAAGATTACTTAATTGAGCCCCCTCGTTGCGCAAGTGCTCGTGAAAACAGAACATTTATGCATATACATATATACTCTCGTTTCTGCGTGTTCCGTAATGCTTATTTCTCTATTAGCGCCGATATGTTTCGGTGGAGCCCTCTTAAGGTTTCCGTTCGTGAAGTCACGATCGGAATTTGCATCGCTGTGAATGGCAGGGTTTGCCTCGCCGTGAACCCGCGATTGGGCAGGCAATACCAGCATGGAGGTAGCTATGTTTTGGCCAATAGCGAGTGCTGACCACATCTGACGCTTCTGGTCGCGTACGTCGCACGTGGTCATTGCCTTCTGTCGTGCTCTGGCTGCGTGCGCATGTTCGAAGCTGCACGAGACGTCGAAGCATCGTCGAAGGTAGGAGACACGCACTGGAGGCGGGACAAGTGAAACTCCTCCCTCCTGTTCTCATCCTGACAGCACATATGCATATTTTTGAGATTGAGGAAAAAAAAAAAAAAGCTTTTAGTTCCTGCACCGCTCTTTTAACCATCCCGCAGTTGCATTCTAAAACGTTTTTCGACATATTCCGCTAGATCCCGTCTTTATCTTAAAAGAAAACAAATATACGTTCTATTAGCGTTCCGCTTTTCCGGAGTGACCCGGTCATTCTAGGTTTCTGCGTAAGCGAAGCACTTTAAAAGCACCAACGAGCCAACAAAGCAACGTTTCTTGCGCTAATGCGTGCGCTCCCTACCCTCAAGCTCCGTAATGGCCCGAACCATTGTACCGCGCCACAGCTGTGGACGCTGTTTGTGTAAAGGGGGCTTTGTAACTCTACCATTGCTCTTGCCTCTCTCGGTCGCACTAATCCAGGAGCTGGGTGCATTTGAGGCTCGCGAAACCCTTCGGAGAAGGCGACTTTTTTTTTTTTTTTTTTTTGCCCGCCTCTCGTAGCGTTGCAGGTCCGTTTCGGGCCGGGTAATTTGTCAGATACACTTTGCGTAAGCGCGCATCCATGAAAAAGTATAGCTTCCATCGGGAACGTGCGTGGGCTTTAGCTTGTTTCACTTTATGTATGAGCAAAGCCGAAGCTACGAGCCCGAGGATGTTGCCCCGGATGATGCTTGCACTGCATGAGCACGCACGCTGAAAGCCCGGAGCTTGGTCGTACAGCTGTTACGCTCGATGTTAAAGTGAAACGGGCTATAGTTCGTATATGCAGTGGTGTTGGATTTCTTAAATATTTATTTGTATACGACGCCTGTGGAGGTCACGGGCACACGCAGACTGAGGCGCGCCTGTGTAAAGCTAGAACCACTAAATAAGCTACGCTTCGGAGTAACGACAGTTGAGCCATATTGGGGCCTAAAATCACGGTTGCCAGTTGTCTGAATTTTTATCTGAAATCGCAGGAAACGTTTCTCCGTCCTCGAGAAATGTTACAACAGTTCTTGACAGAGCAAAACGATATTGTGACGATCGACAGTTACGTCTGCTCTGCTCTAAGCGCCAAGATGGCGGCGCCCGCCAGCAGATAGGGGAACGAAGTGCCAATACTCTAAGCGTATACTCCTTTAGTGGCTCTTAAGTAGAGCTACAGAGAATATCAGCGGGAATGGTCTAAAGACTTTTCGTGTACGTCCGGTTGTTTCACGGGTGACCCTGTTCGTCAATAATATAAACAAGGTCGCGCATACAGGCTGCGTACTCTATGTAGTAAATATTCAGCAAACAACCGACGTAATTCACCCTATGAAACGCTTGCTTTTTCGCGCAGCTTCAGCGGCCAATGTTTTCCATTCCGAGAGCGAACGCCGCCGGTTGAAATTCTTCACTACTTCGCAGTTGTGCGCAGCGTATTCACTCTTTACTGTTTAAACGTTGATTTAAAAAATAACCCGAGAAAAAACAAAGTACAACATTATAAAAACATTACAAAGATACCATAAAAAACTGAACAAGTTTAATCTCACGATATCGTAACTTACAGAACTTTCTATTACCCGCAATGGAATCCGCATCCTATAATGTAACGGCAGAACAGCTTTTTTTTTGTCTTATTTTTATTCTGACAGCCCGAGTCTTCATCCCTTGATGTGTTCAAATCGAAAAAGCCAAAACCCTGTTTGACAACGACCTAAGTGCAAAATCAAAACTACCACCTCGGAAGCTTCGAACATATAAAAGGAGCGGTCGTTTTTTATATTTTATTTTTTACTTCGTCTCGAATATATCTAATACGTACGAGCTGCCTCTTTCAACGCGCACAAAGTGTTTCCGTTAAATGTCACTGGAATCCCCGGTTGAACATGGGCGAGATAAAATCTATATGGCGATGATCCTCGTATCCGTAAGTGGAACTCACGGATGTGACAGGCTTCCAATCTTCTAGCCTAGAAAACAAAAGTAAACCAAAATGGGAATGAAAAAGCAGAAACGTGTACGCGTAAAAAAAAAACACACACAAAATGATGTCAAGGCGCGCGGAATACAATTTCCATCGAACGGACAAGAGAGTCCGACAGACGTCCGTCGAGAAAGTGAAAGCTTGATTCAAAATGGAAACACTGTGTGATATATATATCGGGTAAAATGTCCTCCGCGTTTATTTCGCGTCGACTGCCATTATGCGTGTGTGTGTGCGTGTTTGTGAGTGTCTGTGTGTGTGTCTCTGTGTGTGTACGCGCATGTGTGACTGCCTGTGCGCGAGTGCATGTGCGTACAGTGCGTGTGCTAGTGTGTTTATATGTGTGTCCGTGTGCGTGCATGTGTGTGAGTGCGCGCATATTTGTGTGTGTGTGTGTGTAACTGTCTGTGCGCGAGTGGATGTTCGTGCATGCGCGTGTATCTATGTGTGTGTTTGTGTGTGTATGCCTGTCTGTGTATTTGCGTGCGTGCATGCGAGTGTGTGTGCGTGTCTGTTTCTGCCTGTGAGTTTTGTCGCACATGGGATCACGACGAGGAAACGAAATGGGCAAGGGCTTCTGGCTTCAGCGGCGCAATGGGACTGACACTCGCGGTTGCTGAATAAGGAAACTCAAGTTTAAGCTATGAATTGACCGTGATTGCTGTAAACACGTCGGTTGGGGATCACGTTCACGGAGGAAATGAGTGTTCATGATTTTTTCCAAAGTCACTCTGCCTTCGAAAGAGCAAACATAGATGTTGGGGGTATTTCTTGTGGTCCTCAAAACGGCGGACAAAATTACAATAATTCAGTCTAATTACTTTTATCTCAACACGAAGTTTAAGGTTACTCAGCCGGGAAAGCTATCCTAGACAGGTCTGGGTTTCGTGCAAAGGGCGCAACGCATGTTACATGCGAAAAAAAGAAAAAAAAAGCTTGAATTTGTATTAGCACATATAGTTAATAAAAATACAAATAAAATCTGTACAAATCCACACAATGCCAATATAACAACCAGACCAGGTAATAGGAAAATAAAATTAATCGCAGCAGCCTAAAAAATACACTTGCACAAATTAAGAAAACGCAACTAGAGGCATATGAGATGTCAATACATTGAGGTTATTAGACGCGCTCACGGGCAACAACAACCAATTATGATAGATGCAGACAAATTTGCACAATGCTGCTGCGACTGTTCTGTATGAAAATAATAACAAAATAAAAAAAATCTTCAACGCATATTTTTTTTTTAAGAAACAGAAACTGAAACGTAGTACTGTGTACAAAATAATCTCGAAATTTTCATGCAAGGAAAATCATTGAAATAGAGATTTTGTTCGTTATATTTGTCTAGCAGTAGAAGAACTCTACACGCTCTCGACTGCAAGAGATAAACACTGCGTCGGCGCGGTACCAGCCGCCTGACACAGCTATCGACGCGAGGGTCAATTTTTCTAAATTTCGGGAACGGTCTATGTTAGCGGATACGGCTACGGCGGAACGTAAACCCGCTAAATCTAGCGGGTGGCGGATTCCTGTGCTGCTTTTAAGTGTCGCCTTTCCATGTCGCTTTTTCTATGTCTTTTGTTTTTCTACATAGCAGGGCTTATAAATATATTCAACGTTAAAACGCACAAAAAACAAATTTTACGCTCCTAGGGCACTGCATCGCTTACCCCCATGCACGCTTTTAGGGCCACCCTTTTGGCGACTCGCAAATGAGAATTTGAAGGACGCAGATAATAAAGCCCGCGCTCTTCCATTGCGAACACGGGTCTATCCGCTTTCGTTTCGGTATTCCCGGGTACTTAAGAGGGGAGCTTTACCACAAAAGCTATACCCTGCATCTCCTTTTAAATAAGAAACACAAAATGGTTGTTTTCGGCCGCATTATGGCCCCGGAATCACGATATAAAAATATAAAAAAGTGTCTATATTTGTTGAACGAGTCAACGAGCGGTCGTCGAGAGCCCTGGACACAGTTAAGCTGCTCGTAAAACCGCCACGGCGGCGTGTATACATTGCGTCGCGCGCGCCCGTATCTGTCCCATCCCAGCCGTTCTAATTTTCTTTGGCCTCCGGACACTGCCTCCGAAAGGGATACTAATGCACGCCACACAAAATCAAACACATAAAAACACTTCGTATATGTTTTCGTGTCTTTTTTGTTTCTTGTTTTCTCTCTTTCTCTTTTTTTTCGTTTTTGTTTTTTAGGTTTAGCGTTTGAGGATTAATCCGCAAAGAAGTGTCGGAGTCACTCCTCAAAACTAAGTACACACTGCGTCGCGGTTTTGGCTTTACTTTTGAGTTCGGGGATAATGGATCTGTTTTCAATTTTAACGGGGTGGGACTTGCAGACGTGTAGTCACTTTTACGCGACACGGCGAAAGGTAAATTAATAATAAAATACGCTTCATTAAGTCCCGTTGGTTTTTATTTTTCTTCTGATTTCCGTTTATTCTCGATTAATAACGATATAAAGTGGTAAAAAATGTCTTCTACAATACTTTCTGCCAAGATTATTAGACGCGTTTGTTTAAAAAAAAAGAACGAAAGAATTTGGCAATCTGGAAGTGTCTAAGCAGGGCGGCCATGAGGAAAAGCGCGCCATCGTGGAATTCTTTTTTTATGTGTTTTTTATAAACAATTCTCTGCTGTGAAGAGCACTCAATTTTTATTATCTATACAGATTTGTGTTTCATACTTGTACGTGATTTTTTTAAGTTATTTTTTTTAAGTTGCGATATAAAAACACGCAATGACCACCACGCCCGATAAAAAAAAACACTGAACTTTTTCAACACTTCTGAGTGATCGGATATAACACGTTTACAAAAATTAGCGTTTACTTTAAAAAAAAATCATTTAGCGCAATATTTACGTCGCGAGATTAATTCTGGGTATCGCGACGTGCTTCCATTTTCAGACGACATGCCAAAAAGAGAAGCACATTTCGAAATCGCTCCTCACTCAAAGTGACTCTCGCGGCGTAAATATTGGTCTAATCATATGTTCTCTCTTTTTTTAGAAAAAAAGTTTATTTCGTTTACATACGTGTCCCATCCAAGCACTTAGAAAATTCGGCAGAGACATATAAAACTGCTTACGTGTAGGAATGCGAAAACATTCCTATACGCAGCGCATTCCTACAAGGAGCGCGCCACATCTTACTTTTTCGCACGGCGCTACGGCGGTAACATCACGCTCCCACACTGCGCAGGCGCGGCGCCCCCTCCGGCTCCACGGCTTCCGTGACGATGCATCTGCGTTGCTGCGCTTTTCTTTGTGTTTTATATCTGAGGCGCGTCCGCTTTGACCTTGAGCGCCCGGCCGGCTTCCGTGATGAAGCATCTGATACGACGCGTCGCAACCAATGGGAATTACGCTTGTAGGTGCCGTCTTCCCCTACAGACGGTTGCAGACAACGCCGGCTTCGCTCCATGGGACAGTTCATGCTTTCGCATTGAAAATAAACGTTTCGGGGGCGTTTACGGTGTTTTTGAAAGGCTTCGAGCTTTTCAAAAACACCGCTGTGACGAAGCAAGACTTCCTTGTCACAAAACTCAAAAAAACTAAAACAAAAAATAATTCCTGTCAGATGCGTACTTGACGCTGCACCGGACCTTGGCGTGGAGAAAAACCGAAAACTTTTGCCCCAGACTTTGAAAAATGCAGGAGTCGATTCTCGTGTCGAACTGGAAGCGACCTGGCATGTTACTATAATTCGCGAATGTTTCAAAAGTGGTAGAATGACGACCACACTCGCCGATGTGTGGACCCGCTCCGAGAGAGCGCTTCTTGCCCCCCTTTCCCCCTTTCCCCTGCTAGTGTCCCCTTCGGGTCTTCTTTATTTTGTTTTCTTTAAGAAATCCCACATCACACTCCGGTTGAAAAAAGGAGAAAATCCACATCACACGTCTTCTCTGCTTGTTGAAGCAGACAGATCTTCTTGACGGCCTTGGACTCCGACTTCTGCTTGTCCAGCTGCTTGTCCGGGCATTTGGTGAGCTGGTTGATTAAATATGCCACCTTGACACGCTGATGGGGAACTTCCATTTGTCCCTGGACGCGAACATACCTGGGCCACTGCACAAAGCGGCTCATATCGCGCTTTGGCTGGATGTCCTGGCCAATGTGGAAATATCTAGGGCATTTTCTGAACTGGGGCGGCCAGTGGCGTACCAACTTGTTTTTGAGTGGGGGGGAGGGGGCAAACCAGACACCCCTCCCTCCCCCCCCCCCCCCCCAGGGCCGGGGGGCGGTGCCTTTGGTATCCCTTGGGCGCCGCCGGCCAGTGTTTGCCCTGCAAACACTGGCCGGCGGAGTGCCGGAGTGCAAAATCTCTTAAATAACCCACTATTTTATAAGTCCTGCAGAGTTTTGAGAAAGCTACAGCCGTAGAACCTATAAATTAAACTAGGCCTTGATTACTGCTCCGGCACGATTCAATCTATGAACATCGTACCGGATCGTAACATCGTAACAACGGCGTGCGTTCGTGTAACCAAAATGGCAGTCGTATTGGTCGGTTAAACTTTCTCATGTCAAGCTTGAACCCGTGTCTCGATTTACCGACCTCTCGCTGTCTAAACATTTACAACGCCCAATTTTTGTTTTTAATTTAGAATATTACAGGTGAGAAATAATTGCTTCCGATTTTTTTTTTTTTTTTTATTCTAGAGAGGATATTCGTTGAAACAAAGCATTCCGAAAATTCAAGCTCTCGCGCCAGTGACCTCCCCATCTCAGAGCTTGTGAGATGGAGAAGGGCGGTTCGTTACGTTTTTCCTCTCCGGACCAATTTCTCAAAATAGACTCCGCCGTCACACCGTCAATATTATCCTAACAACTTGCCCAACGCAATCGGATTTCAAAGGCGATATTCACTGGAGGTGCCGGCGGATTGCCCATGCTTGGAGGGGTCTGCAGAAACATCTGACGCCACGGGCGATGCATTACCCAGATCTATTTTGTTGACCAAATATTGGCCATTTCACGAAAATCCATACCTTTTTTTTTTAATACAAAAGCTGGTGTATGTTTTTTTTGTATAAAAAGCAGCTACCCTTGAGGCGCTTAGAGAAGGGGGAGGAGCGGGGGGGGGGGGGTGCTTTCGTAAAAATAATATTTTGCAGTAAAAAGCCATTTTCGACGTAAGTTATGTAACACGTTTGCTTAAGCTGTGGCTCGCAGATTGGTGTTACGTGAAAAAAAAAAAAAAACTACAGCGACAATCGAGAAATAACGTTCCCGCAAAAGTGACTGCTTTCGAGCGCAAAGAAACACACAAAGTAAAATCGGTGGGTTATTCCAAGCGATAAAACTCGGCAAGACAAGCTCCCCCAGAACCTCGAAGCCGGAATCTCCGCTCTGTTTCACCTTACGACGGACATCGGAGAACAGTACGAGCCATCAAAGGCAATCCAATGCCAGGCGAGCATCACGTGACCTTCGGAAAGGGCCTCAGGGGCACGCGGGGAACGCCGTCACGTGATGCGGCGTATACAGCGCTGGGATGGCTCGTACAGCGCTCGCTGCGGTCCATCGCAAAAATGAAACGGCGTCGCACAGATGGCCCGTCATTTCCGGCGTACAAACCCGGTCCCAGTAACGGACGGCGATCCAGTTTTGTCCGGGTCCCCCGCCTTCAGGAACGTTCCTCGAGCGGGCGATCATTCGCGCAGACTTCACGGCGGCACCGTTCGTTCAGAGGAACGGCCCAAGAAATGCGGGCCTTCGTGCCCGGCCATCAAACGGCCGAATTAGACGCCGAGTCTAGCGGAAACGGCGCTTAGTGACGCAATCTTCTCGAAGTGCCGTGCGTTCTCGTGACCGTCGAATAGCGTGCGATGCCGCGAACAACGAAGGCGTTCGGTGTTTTTTTTTTTTTTATTTTATGTGTGCCAGGGTCCTTCCTCGGGTTTTACGTTTTTGTTATTTTAACCTTATTTTGACAGTTACTCTCTACGCGGTAAACATCGGCCAATCTGGTCCAGGTGATGCGACGAGTAAAGCGATTCCTACTCATCATTAGAAAGAGACACCGGGGGGGGGGGGGGGGGGGGGCGCTCTTTTTATGAACTGACAATAATTGTCGCAAAGAATAGACCCTATACGGTGAGAATTCGGGGGGGGGGGGGAGGGACGAGATGCGAGCGTGCGGGAACGTCAGAAAGAATCATGCTCTACGCTCTATCGCAGAGTGTGATACAGTGTAGGGTAGTTTTGGTAAGAGAGAGTTTTAGTACATAGTTCCGTTGACTCCGCATGCGTTGTATCGGCGTCGGGTATCCATATCGGGGGTATCGGAACGACCTACTAAAGCTCTTCAATGAGACTTTTGAAGATATCGCAACATAATCAAATCCTCATACGAGAAACACTGCGATTTCATTTTTCAATAAGGAACTAAGCAAGCTCGATCAGAAATGTTTGTTGAATACAATTAGATCCTAACTCTGAGACAATGCCCAATATTATCATCAATGTTTTCGTGCCATACATTGCATAGTGAATTGTTTTCTCCCTAGAGCAACTGAAACGTTAATATATACACATGTTGCGCATAAATGTTGCGTTTTCCAGGTCACACCTTCATCGAAATGTCAAGGCCGATTGTCCTCAATGTCCATCCTGTCAAGTTACCTTCCCTGTCTTTGCACAGTCTAAACAAATGAACATGAAACCTTAACGCAACTTATCGGCCCATCTAAAAAGCAAAATTGTTTCTCATAAAAAAATTGACCGCATCTCCACGTGGTGAATGATGTTGCTTGGGGCGAAGCTCTGGTGGTGCTTGTCTGCGTAGACGCCAAGCCGCAGCATGCCGAGCCTTTTCATTCATGTCAGTAGGAGAATGTGTGGTTTTCTTCTTTTTCTTTTTTAAGCAGACGGATGGGATGGCATCTCAGAACCCCCTACTCTTTTTTTTTCTTCTTTTGCTTTGAGCCTTTTCATTCATGTCAGTAGGAGAATGTGTGGTTTTCTTCTTTTTCTTTTTTTAATCAGACAGATGGGATGGCATCTCGGAACCCCCTACTCTTTTTTTTTTCTTTTTCTTTTTTCATAATTTTTTTCATCTTTTTTTTGCAATTCTTTTTTTTGCCCTACACGAGCACGTGAGCATGTGCTCACGTGCTCGTGAGCACGTGATCTCACGAGCAGAAGCACGAGCACCCGACGCCGGGCCTACGGCGGACGGCGGACGGACATGGCTAGCCCCTAAGGAGCTTCCCCCCTAAAAAAACTTAAAATTTAGAAATATGAAAAAAAAAATTAAAACAGCCAGAGGGGGACACAAGCCCTCTGGCTTTTGCTTCACGGCATAGATATACTTTAGAAATATTGAGACTAAGAAACCACAACAACTGTACTGGCGCAGTCTCGACCAAATGCATGTCTTGTCTGAATGGATGGGTGAATGTGTTATAAAAGGGGCCTTCACACGAGGGATCAACGCCTCGCTTTTGCGCGGAGCCGCGCTGACGTAGACATCTCGGTGAGATGGGGAAGCTTTTGCTCGGGCTGCACAAACGTTCCCCGCCATGGCGTGTAATCTCTTTGCAATTGGAGGTATTTCGTTCGCGTGTCTGGCAACATGAGAGATCTTGCTCAGCCGAATATAAGCGGTAACATTGGGATCACCTAACTTGTTGTGGCCAGCACTGTTGCGCGTATGTCGTCTGAGGCACCCAAAAGAGTCTTCGATATTCATCAATGCCATCCTCAAGCCGCTCCTCATACAACTGGTTTTTGATTCCACGTCCCTTGTGTTGCATCTATCCATTCAAGAAGCATCTTTCTTGTAGCAGAAAGCAGTTCCTCTTCTGCACCTAACAGCGCTGCTGCCATAATCGCGTATCGTTGTCTCATGTACGCCTCCATCTTTCTACTCTCTTCAGCGCGCACCGAGCCCTGTTGTCGACAGTGCGTCCGCTCAATACGTCTGATAACACTGACATCCCTCTCGTCGTTCCGCCGTTCGTTTAAATGCTTGAGAGGGGGAGGGAGTCTCGCTGGTTCCGCCGGAGTGTTACGTCATTAGGAAGTTTTCGTAGACTGCGTTGAAGCACGGATCTCGCGGTGACTCGCGCTCGAATCTGTATGCAAACTGTCTTTTTGTATAATGTAGAAGCGGTGTGACCCCGTCTCAAGGGTGTTACTGTTGCAGCCTCGGGATGCAACAGCAGTTACAGCTGTTAAAGGCGAATCTTGGTTGGTTACGTACAACATAAATAGAGAGACTAAATCCAATTTCTCCATACAACAGCACCAAACTTTACGGTTGAAATGAGTGTAATACTCACAATAAGGGTGTTGAAAGGATATTGCCATTAGGCAAGTCGTTCGAGCACCTTTTTACACTTTAAAGGGTGTAAGATTTCACAGTGCGTATTATCCGCCCGTCTCTAAGCTGACAATGCCGGGGGAACTACGCCCTCACCGGACCAATTATTCCATCAATCTCACCAGCTAGTTTGTCTACGCCACCGCTAGTACACTCTACCACCGCTGTCTCCATGCATCGTAGGAACTGAAGCCTTTCTGCACGCGCGACAACCCCACTCGGGGTCTGCGCGAGCGAAGCGCTAGACGGCACGAGCTATCTCGTGCACGGGCGCCCTCTTGTGAACTACACCATGGCCTCCTCTATATTCACAAAGCCTGGCAGTCAGTTCGACGACAGAGCCACAGAGTGCCCGGTCGCAGATTTGGAGCGCGAGGATCTGGTATCACAGAGCATCAAAGAGCCATTTCTCGGGAAACCTGGACGTCAGCGCTCAGCTTTTGCAGTGGCGAGGACCCGAAACACACATGTTCGCTCGGGAGAAGCATGTTTCGGCATCTCGCCGCAGCGGGGTGCCAGTCACGTGGCTCTCCTTTCATCCATTGTCTAACGCACCACCTTTTTCATTTCGGCGGCCGCTTCTCGTGGCGATCTTCCAGGCTTTGTCAGTATATAGGAGGCTATGCCTCTTGTGAACTACAGTTATGGCGGCGTCACGCATACGTGAAACGCTTATACTCCGTGTCATACTTAACATACAAGGCTGTCAAAACTTCTGTCGTGAGCATTATGTCTGCTAACCTGAGGTCTTTACGGGAATGACACACTAGCGGTTGCACGAACGCACGATGGTTCTATGCTCATCCAGACTGGTCAGACGCAGAAATCGAACACCGGAATGACCCCCCCCCCCTTTCCCTTATTGTTTAACGTATATCAAACTCTACCCCAGAAAATATTTTGTATGACAGGGGGACCCTCCCCTACGTAACACTTACTTCATCGCACTTTTAAGTTTAAGCTGCGCGCAAAATTGAAAATTCCGACAAGAAGTACATTTTGTATAGTCTTAAGGAAGCTCATGCGATCACAAGATTAAAGAATATCAGCCACTTATTAGAACATCAGATCAATACAATCGGAACGAATGCACTGGTGAGTTGTTTTAAATGCCAACGCAGCCACACTAACAAAAGGTTTTTAGAGATACTTCTACGTCCAAAGCTCTGCCTGCTATCAGTCGCTCATTTTTGGTGCACTCAGAAATGGCTAGAGGTTTTGGTTCCGGTTTTTGTGCGATGGTGCGTGACTATGAGAGCACCAAGCGGTAAGTAAACGAAGCTATCAAAGTTGTTTTAGTTTTCTTTCTGCTCTTGATCGAATAAAAATGTGTCATCAGCTGACTTCAAAGAGGGGAAAAAAAACATCGCTCCCACGAGATTTTCCAAAGAAAGTGAAGTTACATCATCTTACTTTTATTAAAACGAAATTATTTGTTTTTTGTCAAGGGTACGGCTGTTTAGTTTTTTTGTTTTTTTTTTAGTTTGCCGGTTGGTTTTTGTTTAACGTATTCAGCGAACTCTTCAATATGTCATTTCATTTCACGTCATTTCACGTAAGCTGAATTTAGTGTTTTTAGATTTTGAGTTTTTTAAAATGTAAGTGGTCTCCGCAGCTAAAAATATGAGCTTCCTCAGTTTGTGGAACCTTACGTTAGAGGGCAAAAATTACCTAGTGCAAAAAAAAAAAAAAACGCACACCTAAAAACCAAAAATACTGAGACACATTTAATAAGACAGAAAAGGTTTGTCTTTTTTTACAGCTAAAAATATATATATTCTGCGCTCTGAGGAACCTTTTTGACGGCCGTAAAGAAATGCAGCAAAAAAAAAAAATTATTTTTACGATGACTTTACCAACACAGCCTAAATCTCTTAGAACGTTCAAACTCATGTTCATTTGCAAAGCAAAAGAAGCGCGTAAAATCTAGCCTCGAACACCGATTGCGAAACCGAATATTTCGCTCTACGAGCGTGCGCGCATACACGAAGAAAAAACAAGTACAAATTGAAAAAGAAAAAAGAAAGAAAGATGTAAGACTACGTCTAACCACAGGTGCGTCTGTGTTCTGATTCTTTTTTCCTTCTCTAACTCGTTAATGTCGCCACCAGTTAGGTGAATTTTTCGTTCAATCAACATATCTTTGCAGGATTAAAACTTGGTCACTATACTGTCGAGGATGTTTTCGCAAAGTTCTCCATCCAGAAAAAAAAAATTAAAAGTACTTCAATTTTTTTTTACATAGCATTTATTTTTTAGCGGGAGCTACGCTCGGTGCCGATTCAGACTGGAATCGAATTAAACCTCTTCAGTGGGAAAAAGCGCTTATTGTGTTATAGATGATATTCAAACTAAATTAGGTTCGGGAGCTTGAAACTGTTTAATTTAGCGGAAATTTCTAAACGTTTGACGAAGAGATTTGTGTTGAGCACTTACTAAACTCGGCATCCTGAACGAACTTCTTTACGGATGTTGTGAGCTTGCCAACTAGGTTGGATCCTGAAAAGAAAACCGCAAATTTTACTTACGACGAAGTATAAATCAATTTCAGGTTTAACGTGCCTAAAAAAAACTAAAACCGCAGTAAACATTTGTGCGTGATAATTTAATATGCTAAGCTCGTTAGTATGTCCTCAAATGCTACTAAAAACTAAAGTGACTGGCAACTTGGGAAGCGCGCGGTCTGCCGAGTCCCGAAAATCTTATTATCGGTCCACTGTCAATGAAATTGCGACATTCGCAGATAACGGCGCCGAAGAACCAATCACATGAAGCGAGCAGTTCCTCGAACATAATAAGTGGCGCCCGACGTTTACTAAGCTGTAATTGACTATAGTTTTCTTGCTGTTTTTGAAGAAGAAAAAAAACCTGCATATCTTTTTAGTAATTTTAAATAAATCCGCTTCTTGTTGAAAACCAATTACATCAATGTATGCTACGAATGAAAAAACAACAAAAAAACAACAACAACGTAGTTTAAGTCAGAGTTTGTTTTTATAGAAACACAAAACGAGTCCACCATGCGCTAAACCTCGGGAATGTTAGTTTTAGGCATCCTACCGTTGTGCGGAGCGCAAGTTCGTCCGCTTCTTTTGCAGGGGTTGTGGTGACGTCAGGCAGGCGCCGAGCTCTGATTGGTTCTAAATGAACAATAAAGGGTAAACCTCGAGGCAGCTTGCTTTGGGGTCTACCCACTATCCTTCAATCAGAGTCAATCAGAGCTCGGAATCTTTCTGACGTCACCGCTAGTCTTGCGCAAGAAGCGGACGACTTGCTCTCCGCATTGTCACTGATAACGTGAGAAGCGCGGGACGGTGCGAATCCCGAGCATTTAATTGTCGCTCCTTAGCCAAAGAAATTGCAGCATGAGCGAAGGAGAATGCCGACGGATGAATCACGAGGCAGGTACATCAAAATTAGCAGCGACCTTCATCTCTAGGGTAATTAAATACACAAAATGCATAGCTTAAGTTGTGATCATTTAAAATGATTCAGAAGACATTTAACCTTCGTTGCGGGAGAGTAATGAATGAAACGCTAGCTTTATCTATTTCCCACGGCATATTATGCGGGGAAACTGGGTGCACGGGTCACGTGACATCAATTTACATTTACAGGGGAAACTAAATTTCTGTAAGCACGTGGAGCGAAAGCTCGCGCTGCAGAACCCAGGGATCCTGGGTTCAATCCCCACCCCTGCCCGTTTCGATCTGGATGAGCATCGTACCGGCGTGCGGTCGTGTATCACTATTGCGTGGTGCACGTTAAAGACCCCAGGCTGGCGGTTGTACTGCACTGGCTAAATTGCTCATCTACAGCTGGGAGACTCGTCGCCCCTGTGAGGCAGACCAAGTTCTAGGCTGTATAAACATACACACAACCCAATTTTTTTAATTTCTGTAAGGTCACGTGACGCCAATTTTCCTGCTAGATTTAGTGGACAAACATAATTGGTTTATAGGTCACGTGACACAAACTCACGTGACGTAAATTTTATCGCTAAATTTAGCTCGGAAACTAAATGTGTCTAGGCCAAGTGACATCAATTTCCGCGCCAAATTTAGGAGTGAAACTCAATTGGTTTATAGGGCACGCGATAGCGGGTAACGTGACGTACATCTTTCCGCTAAATATAGCGGGGAAACTTAATTAAATTGGTGTATAGCTCTCGACGTCAGGACCCGTGACATCAAATTTCCCACTAAATATAGCGGAAAAAGATAATTTGTGTATAGGTCACGTGATATCAATTGACGTCACGCAACCTAAGCACCAATCCAGTTTCTCCGCTAAAGTTAGCGGGAAATGCCCGAACGGACGGACGGACGTAATCTGTTACAAAGCATTTCATTGTTTAATGAGTCCCACCACGCGTTCCTTAAACCGTCAATGAGTATAACAGACCTTTCTACAACTTACACACGTGTTGGAATGGTTACCAACATTTTAAAGGCAAAAACTCTCGTCTTAGTTACGCTAGCCTATGCACAAACCTGCATTATACCGCAGCACAATTCAATATGGCTATAAACCCGGGACAGTTTTAGCAGAACAACAAACAAGCAAACGTCGCAACTCTCAAACAATTCCTAACTAAATGACGTTAAAGTATTAAGAATTAAACTTCGTCATACGCCCACGCACACCCGCGGAGCCTAAATGCACGCGCGAGGCACGTGAGTTCGCGTGTATGCTTTCCCCCTCCGCGACGACTCGACCCCCAAGTCGACAGTGCGGTGGGTGCTACTCGTTCGTCGGACCAATCAGCTGCCTCCTTTTCGTCACCCGAACCCGCCCTCGGCGCGCGGGGTATGGCCGGAAAAACAGATCACGCGACGAAAGATGGACATACGACCGGTCAAGCGACCGAGCACGTAGCTTCCGCCGCACCGTCAGCTTAGGGGCGAACTGAGCAGAGAAGGAGCAAGCCCGCTCCAACTTCTCACTCATTAGAATCGTGGAAATAACCCCGGGAATCAAACTTTTCTGCTCAGTACGCGAGCGGCCTCCCCCTCTACATGTCGCCTAGACTATGCGGCGCCAAAGGGAGGACATTCATTGTGCCCTCCAACGCGCAGACGGCGGCGCCGGTTGAGCCCCCAAAATGAGAGAGAGAGAGAGAGAGAGAGAGAGAGAGAAAGAGAGGGAGAGAGGGAGAGCTGCTAAGCCCCCCTTTTCACGGGGCCAGCCTGCGTCAAATGCAGTCGGGCGCGTTCCTGCCCCTTACGCACGCGCTTCCCCTCATCAAGGCTCTGCGTGCGACGGAGCCGACTGACAGGGGCCGACGCGCCAAAACGATTCGTCTGGAAGGTGGACGTCCAACCTCCCTCCGTCCGGTCAAGTTGAATTTAACTTGAGAGTTTCACGAACGGAGAGGAAGGGGTTGGCGGATGGTCGGAACGGTAGATTATCGTAGGCTGTGAGTAGTCTAGAGAGGAAAAATAAAGAGAGAGAGAAAGAAGAAGGAGAGGAGGAAGAAGAGCGGCGGGAGAATAGAATTCCAGAGGGTTCGAGTGATTTCGGTATTTGAGTTGATAGGACACATCCGCCTCAAATGAGCAGGAATGTAGAGATAATAGTTTCTGCTATGTGTGACTAACTAAAGCACCGAAACGGCATGACTGCGGAATACGACGTACGCGTCTCAATAGTTGCCGCTCTCGCAACGTAGGAACAACGCGTACTTTTAAATTTCGTGAGTACTAGGTCCCTCGAATACGTAAGAGATATTAGGAGCGTCCTCGCGAGTTCAAGTTTTAGATGATTATTTCTTTAGACAGGTTGCCATTCACCTTTTGGAAGCCAAAGAGCGGTGAGACACAAAATAGAGTACAGCAACTAATACAAAACCCAGCCAAATGTTTATGCCAGACAATCAATTATCTCGAAGAAAAAAGAAAGTGCTGTGTTCAAACCAAACAAATGGCAAAGTTGATACGTTTGTAAAACCCACCGATGGTCTACTTTACACATTAATCGTACCAGGTAAAATATTGTTATTTAAGCAATCAGTTAATGTCTGTTATGCGTTTTGCCTAATAGTATGAAATTATTATATACCTTATAAATTATAATATAAGGTATATTAAATTATTAATATACCTTATATTCCAATAAATATTTCACCTATTAGTGGTAGATGCTTCTTTTCTCGGTTGCGGGGGAGCTTGTAAATTTATTAATGAAAGAGTCAGCCTTTCGAGCATGAGCAGCGCTAGTTTTGCGGCCATTTTTGCCACAGCGAAAGTTACGAAAAACTATAACCGGGTTTGTGCCCTTAATAGCGCTAAGCAGTTGAAAGATGGGCCGACATTAGTTACCGCGGGGCTGTATTCTTAAATAAACCGTCCAACAATATTCAAACTTGGGGTAATTAATTATGTGATTTATTCAATGTCACCTACAGAACGACGAACAGAAAACTATTTTTATCTTGAATGCGCTTGTTCTTAGAAAAAAATCGAAGGTCAGAGTGCCCCAACTTCCACCTTCTTTTGAGTGAAGCGCGCAGTGACGTCACTGGGAATACCACGTTCGGCTCTGCCTTTAGGGCCCACAGTCCTCCCTTCGTGATTGTCGACTTGTCAAGGTCCGATTCCGCTATGATAGACACCGCACCCACTGAGCATAGTCGAAGGTCACGGCGAGAAATTGAGACAAAATAAGGTTTGTCACGGGAACGAGCGGGAGGGTAACGGCGAATAAAACAAATGTTTTTTTTTTTTGTATACATCCCACTGATGGCGCCGCGAAAACATTTTACTGTGGTACCCATGACCGCCGCACAAAACTGAATTTCAGAAAAAAAGTGAGTTGTTCTTTTCTTTTTTTTACAATTACACGGCGGAATTGCAGTGTTCTTAAGAAAGTGGCGCGTTTTTTTTTTTCGCTTGTACTAATGTAAATGATATGAAAAATGCAAGCTGCATCTTTTTTCAACGTTAAAATCCTTGCAATACCGCTTTAAAAAAAACTGTGACACAGCAAACATTTTTTGTGTTTTTTCTTGTTAGGTTTTTATTGATCCCTCGCGTACCTGCAGCACAAAAATGAACATCTGAAAGAAACAATAGCAATCAAGAGACACGCACGCTTGTTAGTGGCTGGGAGTTAAGCCGGCCATTAATTTTTGTTCCTACTTGAGATCTTTATTTTATCTCCTTCGCTGTCTTAATCTAAAGGCCACCAGGCTTTAAAAAAGGGCGAAATGAAAAGGTCATTATATTGTTCTTAATTCGTTAGTTCGAGGAGCGCCGCGTCCGTAATAACCTGTATTTGTTTGCGCACTAATTTACATCGCTTTTGCCTACGCCAAAAAACTGCAAAACTGCAAAAAAAGGTACTTGGACACGCTCTTTATTTCGGAAGTTTAATTATGTAGTTTGAAAGGGGATCTGGCTCTGCTACAGGGAGAAAGAATTGTATGGCATATTGCTAGGCAATTGTGTTGGATACGTGAAACGTTCTTATACCACGAACGCTATTAACCTCCAGGCATTTCTTCTCGAGCTCGGCCTCCTGGTCTCTCCACTTTTCTCCACTCCATTGACTCATTAGGGAGTCCTCGTAGACCGCATTTTCCCCTCCGCTAAGCCCTCTGCAACGAAGAAGCCGCTACTGCGCCTGCGCGCCGATGGCCTTGACTGTAGAGTTCCGGCTGGCGTAGCGGGTTGCGGAGAGCGTTGCGGGACAGCGGAAACGATCTAAGAAAACTCCCTATTACCTGTAAGCATAAGTGGCGGTACCACGGTTCATACGTATCAGGGTTTGTCCATCAGTCTCCATGAGTTCAAGCGTTTCCCGTTTTCGTCATATGTCGATAACTTCGCCTTTTGTGGACCTACTCAGAGAGAAAATTCGAGTACCAATCTATTCGACACGTCAAACGACATCTGGAAAACCGAATATGTTTAAATATCTTCTAGGTTTCTTTTTTTATGGCAAGGTATGTTGTACTTGTCGTAGATATTTTTAGCAGTTTTGCGTCCCAATATAGAATCTTCGGTCACCGATTATATTGTGTTTTCCTTGTTGTAGTGCGTGTTGCTTTATTTTTTTAATATTTTAGAAGGTCAGCATGCCATCTTCATTCACAGTTTCCTAAGAAACTCACACACTTTAAAATAAAATAAAAATACAATTATTGTGACAGTGAGAGGTTGCGAGTACTCTCCAGGAATGCGATTTTGGTCACCGCGCGTGCGATATCTAATTTGCCTCTCACAAAACCAGCAAAAAAAACCGTTCGCACACAATTCATCCGCTCACGTAAGTGAAGAACGGGGTTTTCTGCTGCGGAGCGTCATTCGCAGATGAATATTAAAAGTCCGTCGTCTGCTAACGGAACCAAAAGAAGAAAAAGAAAAAGTGAATCGTCTGCTACGAAATGAGTACCACGGGCTCAAAATGTTATTAATTTCACGTTTGAAGCCATTGCCGACCCGCGCTTTTTTTGCAAATCTCAAGTTGTTCTGGTGTTGTCTAGACAAACTGACATTGACCGGCAGATGAGATAATACTAAAGACAAATTCATCGGATGTTGGGAGATCTCTCTCGCCATTTGTGCGTCGGTGAGCCGGTCACACCAAACTACTGTCCGATCGTGAATTCGCGGATGGATGGATGGATGCTAACGGCTGTGCCCTTTAAAACGGGCTGTAGCTAGCGCCACCTAGCCTAGAAACTAAGAAAAAACAAAACTATGATCCCTTACCTTGCCCTTCTAAGCCAATTAGAATGAAATATTTCACATGGTTGATTACGTGCGTCCAGCAGGAAGTTGTGACGCCATGTGCAGTTAGCAGCCCAGAACGTTCTTGCTCTCATCTTGACCGAAATCGGATATCAGCAGGAGCGTTAGGATGATGCCAGAAGGCGTATTTTGGCTTCAAGACCTCCCAGGCCTCCGCGGCAAGGCGGCCAATTGGCGATCGGTTAGACTTGGGCGAAAAATATCAAACTTTGAGTAGAAAATGGTCCCTAGAAACAAAATGAAATGAAATACTTCCCGCCCAAAAATAGTAACTATTTTATTACGAAACGCTTAAACAGGCTAAACGGCCCAGGTGTTTTCACGTAACATATGTTTGCATTACATATGCACATGCATGCTTGTTATATAGTTTGCGCTTTTAATCTCATGATCGTTTATTATGCCTTTGGCTTTTTTTTTCTTTTTTTTTCGTTTCTCGGGAAGCAGTTTTGCAGTGTCGACATTTTCGTCTTATTTCTCTTCACCAAAAAAAAAAAAAAACAAATAACATATCTCGCGTTACAGATAAACAAAAACATGAAAGCTCTTTTTTTTAAATTTTTCTTCCTTGTACTTGTACATATCATCGATCGTTTCAATTCGCATCAAAGGGGTTCAGCTTGTGTCGAACAGAGCTGCGCAATAACACGGCGTTTCTTCTTTTCTTTCTTTTTTTCGGTTAACCTAAGAAAATATTTTGCATGTTTGAAGAACTGGGACGGTCAAATCAGATTCCGTCTTCAAAAGTAGGGAGCTTCCAAAAACTTCATTGGAGGGTCCTCGAGATACGTGCTTGCACAATTTTACCCGAAAAAAAAAAGTACAAAGGAAACAAAAACGAAAAAGTAACTTTGTTTTAACTTTTTTTTTTTTTTTTTTTTTTTGCATCCAACCATTTCCATTTTTGCATCACCAAACTTCTCCCAGGAGGCGCTATACACCTTCGCCTTCCAGTGTTGCCCTTTAATTCGGCACATTTCAAAGCCAAATTCAGGAACCAGCTGCCGCGTATTGATGCGGTACTACGTGCTCGAGCAAACTAAACGAAGGCCGCCGTAACACGCTAAAAAAGAAAAAAAAAGATAGTAAAACCCCACATTTACGCACACACAAAACAAAAATCCCCATTCCTCTCTGCCAATTTACATTCCTCCCTTTTTCCCCGCCCATGTTTTTCAATAATCCCCGAGGGTCCCCAACAATCTCTCGAGGCGTCGCTCTGTCTCGACGTTCTGTCCCTTTTTCCTTAAAAATCTTTTTGCTGTTTCTTTTTTCTTTTTTTTGCGTCCTTTGCACACTTTTGTTTGACCGACTGGAGGACCGCTCCGAAACAACGGACTCTCGGCGAAAACAGTGGCAGCCGACGAAAGCTTGCTTATTTTCAACGCCCGGCGTTCACCGATACCCTTTTTCTGCCGTCTTTTGTGTCTTGGAGCTGCATATCTCTTCACTTCCCCCGCCGTCTCTTATACACCTCCCCATTTTCGCGTCGTTGTCAAGCCAGAAGGCCCAGCCACACATCGGGCAAGAAAGACGCCACTCTGGCTCCCTGTGGGAAGCCTTTTCCTGTCTTTCGTCCCCTTGAAACCCAGCACACACAAAAATGTCTCGTTTTGCTTTATTTCCTTAGGGGTGTCTTCTCTCTGGCTCATTTGAAAGCGAACACGCGTGTAAAAGTAGGTAGTTCGATTTGCATACCAAGTTTTGTCGGTTGTTATAAATGCGTAAAAACAGCAACGGCAGAAAATCTCACAATAATATTTTTTTAATATATAATACGCAACCTATTTTTTTAGTTTAAATTAAACTTTTTTGTGTATAATTTATGCCAGAAATAAACAAAAAATGCTAAGCATGTACCTATGACGTTTTGGGGACATGTTTGGAACCTTGTACTTCAGGATTGATTACAAATATTGCTTACTAAACATTGTACTCGCGCAGTGCTCTACACGGGCTATCGTATTTTGGTACAACTTCAGTTTAATTTATTTTTGAGTAATTTATATTTTTTTTATTTAATAAAAATTAATTTAACCACATTTTGAGCCGTCCTTTTAAAAAGGGTAATTTTTTTTAATGTATTTCTAGTTTTTATTAATATTATTCTAAATAATGTTACCTATCTTTCGCAACAATGAAAGTTCCGCCTTTTGTTGTGTTTTCTGTAGAAGTGATAAAACACACATCCACGGACCCGAATCGACAGGAGGACTTGTTTCGCAAGTTGGCTTCACTGCGAGGCTTTTTTGGGGCTCCCAAAGCTAAGGGCTGTGGCCTTGCAAGTATTCGGGGTGTGAAGGGATGGCGGGAGCTGACTATAGAGGGGGGAGAGGAGGGAAGGGGGAGAGGATCGTGGTGCATGTACCTGCCGCCATTAGAGAAAAAACTGTCTGCTTCGACCAAGGGCGCACGTTCTAATATTGGTGAAGCCTAGTCATAAAAAGTTTAAACGATATTGGGCCCAACCTGACCGCAGATCTCTCTGGCGATTGGTTCGCGTGACCTGTCACGTGCGAGACAGATGGTTGAATGTAGAAAGGTTTCTTGCAGGCTTGCGCGCGCTAAGTCCGGTAGGTTTTATCAGATCGAAGGCTAGGCGAAGGCTAGCTACGGTCACGTGTTGGGCTGATAAATGAGGAGAGTAAGGAGGAAAATGAGAAAGAGACGAGGCGTCGAGGGAGCATGGCTTGTGGAGGCTACGCGGCTGACGTCATGCCCTCTCCTACCCTTCTATCCTCCTTGGCTCCGACCCCTCCGCTGTTCCGACACCATAGGCTACGCGTGTCTTGTTTTCTTGAATTTGAATTATGAAACTTGAGTCGGGCTGCATCATATTTTTTTTTTGTTTTTTACCTCAGTTAAGTAAAATATTAGTTTGTATGTCCAAGGTCAATTCTTTTTCTTATTTTTTTTCTTTTCGCAAAGGAGTGCATGACTTGATCCTACGACTTTTAAAAACCAAAAGACGAGATCTACAATCGTTGTGTTGTAGATAGCATTCTAAAACCCGGCTTCAAAAATTTTCTATTTTTTTTTTTTTTATTTTTTTTTTTTACATTTGAAGTTGTAAGTGTCCAGATTTCTCAATCGCTGACATTCACAAATCTGGTCGAATCTCCTTGCGATGGTCGACATCAAAAGAAGAAATATCAGAATAAAAGTTTTCGCTCTATGAAGCACCTCAACGTGGTGCTTCACAGATCTCATCTTAGAGCGAAAAGATAATCAAAGATTAGGAATTCGGTACAGCACACGTAGGCGCATACTGTTTGCTTTGAATTGATCTTCATTGATTTTGAACGCTGTGAATTAAATGTTGTAATCCCTGATTCTGCCTCCATAATAGCTTTCAGAAACTTCAAATACGTCTGCCAAATAGACCTTATTACGTATATTTTGACTACGATTTCCTCGTTGCAATCCTTAATGACTTCTGGGGCACATTTCATGTTTGATTTAAGCACTCAAGGTCGTTTTTGTGTTGTACTCAGTGGCCAAGTGCAATAACTTTTCTTATTTAACAAATTACTTTTTGAGATGTAGGTACCGTCCGTGTAGTGCAACACCTCGACGCTACTCTTTCATCCGAAGTAAAGATATCACAATTTTCACGGACCAGAGTGAGTCTGTAGTTGCTCCGCTTTCAGAGCACGTATTTTGATGCTTCGGGAATTAATCTGTTCGCCTCAGCAAACGTAACGGTAACATGAGTAAGTATCTGGACACCCGATACCACACTGCCTTAACAACAACTTGACGTGCAAGTTTCAGTTCCTTGAATTGGCATAATGGATCGTTTGCACTTGCGGATTCGCGGACGGATCCGCGCAGGTGGAAAGGGGATTTTGGAGCCGGGTGGCAAAATCGACTCGTCGCTGGCGGAGTCTGGATATAGGTCGCGGACTGATCCAGATTTTTCGCCAGAGACGAGTTGATTTCGCCACCCGGCTCCAAAATCCCCTTTCCGCCTGCACAAATCCGCCCGCGAATCCGCAAGTGTAAACGCGTCATCATAGGTAATATTTAATTAGTTTTTTATTATTATTATTCTAGTTTGTTTAGCTTTCCTTTCAACTCTGACTGTCTAAATTTTGGGGTTTTCGCCAACGAAAGTCTTAGTGAAGTAGTGTCTACTCCGCCGCCAGGAATTCCTTTATCGAAGTCTGTGAGTGCATACTGCTCGAAAGCAGCACCAAGTTGGGCACGAATCTGAGCTCACGTCGCTGGCACAGGACGCAGAAAGTAGCTGCACCCAGACGTGCGACCACCCCAAGGAGGCTAGACTTAATCTGTGAACATCGGCCATTGATGAAACAAGACACAAAGAACTTCTAATGAAACTGTAGCAGGTGACTGGAATGCTAGCCACAATGTAAGTTCTACCAGTTGCAGATTTCGTCTTTTCTGGTTTTTAAAAGTAGTTAGAAGCGAGTCGGTACACCCTTCCCGGGAGCGGGGTTAAAGGACAACTTGAGAAGCAGGAAAACACAGACAAGGCAAGAGACAAAAAATAATGTATATACTCATCTGAGGTAAACAATATGCACACCCACTGAAATGTCCTAATTCAAATTAAAGAAGAAAACAAAAAGAAAACTCGTTCGCTTGATTATGCGCCAAATCCATGCAGAGAGGACAGAAGGTGTGCGAGACGCTAACATAACCCACGCTCTGTATGTGGTTTGTGGTGGTTTTTCATTGTGCACCACAGATGTTAGTCAGGGCCATCCAGGTCGGCACCAAGCGAGCGCGATGTAGCCCTGGATGGATCTTTCGCGATGCGTGACGTTAATCAAGTGAGCGGTCACACTGTATGACGTCACACCGCTCTCGCCGGCACGTTCTACCGGAGCCCAATTCTTCTAAAGATGAAGTACTACGCAGTTTAGTGGCTATTCGAGTGTCACCGTAACGTCCCGGGTTCGAGCCCCGCTGGGGCTCGAACATTATGCACAATTCTGAAGTGTGCAACGCACCCAGCGTGTCGATCGTTCATGACGCTCGTTCATTATGATTTTATTATTAAAAAAAAGGGCTCATAAAGCACATTTTATGCTTAAAAAAAAGAGAGCACGCGGGGCCAGTGGTGTCGGAACAGCGGAGGGGTCGGGCAGACATTTTTTCTCTAATGGCAGCACGTCCATATAACACTCTCTCTTCCCCCTCCTCTCTCTCTTCCCCTTTCATCGTCAGCTCCCGCCACCCCTTCCCCTCCCAAGCACTCGCGAGACTACTGCCCTTAGCTTTTTGAGCCTAGAAAGCCTCGCAGTAAAGCCAACCTGCGAAACTACCATTTTGCCGATTCGAGTCCGTAGATGTGTGTTTGATCATTCCTACGGAAAATAAAACAATCAAGGGGGTACTCTTATTATGGCAAAAGATAGGTGACATCAGTGGGAATAATAGCAAAAACTATAAATAAATAAAAAATACTTTTTTTAAGGAAAGCAGGAAAGATATCGAAATTCATTTGTTTATGAAATTTAAGCAAGAGATATAATAATTACTTCGCGAAAATAACTTAAACTAAAGTAATAAAGGTTTCATTTGAACTAAGAAATAGGTCGAGCATTAAATATAATAATACAATATTATTGTGTGTTTTTTTTTTTAGTTTTTACTAATTGATATCAGCCGACAGAACTGGGTACAAAGAAAACCAGCGGCCGAAATGCAGCATTTTACCTTGCTTTTAGCTAAGAATGTTTGTAGAGGGAAATATATTTTCTACAAGTTTTTGAAGAACGAACTCGTTTATTACCGAAGTGGGGATACAACACACATATTTTTTATGCAAATCAAAATACCCTCCCGGAAAATACCCTCGATTCCAAATGAAACCACCCCTCTCTCCTCTTTCCTCCCTTATTTCAGCTCGGACGTCCCTAGCCGTCACCCACGCTTCCCTCCAATTACTTTCCCTTTGTTTTTCCCCCTCCCTCCTTCCCTAACCTTTCCCCTCCGCTTTCCCCGCTCTAGGCGCTTCTTCGGGGACATTTTCCTTTTCTTCCGCTCCCTTGTCTACTTCGTTTTTTTTTTTTGTTTTTTTTTTTTTTGTTCCTGGCGCAATTTTTTGGTCAGAAAGGAAAAGAAACACCTTACTGTTCTTTCCAACATTATTCTTTTTTATTATTATTTTATTTTTATTTATTTTTTTCATTTTTCTTATGGCACGAAGCGTTGCTAGAAAGCCGACAGGTTTTCCCTGCCCGCAGCAGAGCTTAAATCAACCTCAGCCTGCTCTCTGCCGTTTCTCCTGTAGCGTTTTTTTTTTTTGTTTTTTTTTTTTTTTTGCACTTCGGCGTGCCGAAACCGATATAACGTCGACGACCGTTTTTCTTTCCGCGCCGACAGTTCCTTCTTTTCATTTTCGCTTTTTTTTTTTTTGCGGCGTTTGCGAGACGGATTTCTGTGGATGTGGCGGGCAGGAAATTTGTCCGCTTCTCATCTGGGGCACGGCGACGACGGCAGCAGCCGCACGGCCCAGCGGCCCCGCCAGTTTCTCGCGCGCCCAGAGAGGAGGCCGAGTTTGGGACGACGAATGTCCTGATTTCGCTCTCTTATTATTTGCGCCGGCTTCAGTGTAACGCGAGAAAGTGGAAACGACGACGCTTTTTCCGAACTGTTTTCTTTTGATTAACCTTCAGGTTGCAGTACGGGAAGGGCACGGGCTACTTACGCCCGCAAAATGTCTCAATTCAAGCCGAGGCTGCTATTTTTTTTTCTGCGTATGTCGCGCTTAAGGTGACGCATAAAATGGTTTGTTCTGTAGCTCTATTTATATGTATTCTTTTCTAGCGTTAGTGTGAACTTTCGGTACAACGTTTTTTTGTTTTTTTTTTCTTCCCTCCGTTCCGTTTGTTTTTAGCCTTAGCGAAGTAATGCAGATGTATGGGAGTTAGGTGCCGGTTAGGTTTGCGAAAAAGCGCAGTAGGGTTCACTTTGCGGAAGGGCACGTCCGAAATTTAATAAAACGAGTCGAGAAAGAGTGAATTTAAATCCAGTTTTTGGGAAAATGCTACGCGGAAGGAGACGAAACGATAAGAAATGCATAGTCAACGAGTGCATTCTTTCTGCCTGTGACGTCTTTACCTCTTCCCGTCACCAGCGAGTGCATTTGCACAAACGCATGGCCGCCCCACGAGGTCCCGCGTACGTGTGCGCATACTATGGGCAATGTATATATGCGATGATTCATGAGGTTGACACCATTCTTTCGAATTATATTTACCATTTGGCTTTTTAATGTGATCTTTCTGACTACTTGAGAATGTTTGAATAAATCATTTTTAAGGTTGCTCTAGACAGACCGAAATAAAACTGACGTTATTAAAAAAAAAGACAAAAACAGCGTTACGTTTTATTACTTTTAGTTAAATATATAAAATAGCGCGAAAAAAAACGAAATCAAGGACAAGTAAACAGGACAGGCGCTAAAAACAGGATAGCGCTTGTCCTGTTTACTTCTTGTCCTTATTTTTTGCGCTTTTTTATGTTTATCTAGTCAAGTCAAGTCAAAATGTGTTTTTATTTGTAAACAAGATGTTATAAGTAAGTTACAGGTCAAGAAGGTAGCGGCAAATGCCCCTCAAAGGGATTCATATATCCCTCCGCCACCTCCGCATCCAATAACGTCCCATCGTTTCCGTGACGTCATGGTCAACGCGCGAGGAGAGTCTTGCCTTCCTGTACATTTTTGCTTTATTTTTCGACTTTGATTTAGCATTGTGGAAGCCACGAGAGGGAGATTAGAGTTTTCCCCCTCCGATGGAAACAAATACGACTTTCGGGGATTAGGTTCCCCCTCCGATGGATACAAAGGTCGCTTTCCTAAAACGTGGGATCGGAGACAAGTTGGCATCACTCTGTAGCAAATATATCTATCCATTGAAGCGGAACAAGGAGCGTTTCCAGTGAACTCTTCTCTCCACTGCGGAGGGATTCGGAACGGGCGCATCACACTCGTGGGAGGAGCCTCTCCTACCTTCTTGACTTGTAACCGACTATAGATAATTACACTTATTCAAACGGGGTTTCCCAAAGTTTTCAAAGAAAACTGTTGAAGGGACCCCTTGGTAATAAAGGGTTAGTCAGCGATCAAGTTGGCACCATTATATATAAAAGAAAAAAAGAAAAAAAAAAGAAAAATACGAAACATGATTGCGGTATGTACATAAGCAAAATATAAAACCAACTGAAAAGAGAGAGAAGAAAAGCTAAAAAGTCAAGGAAAAAAGAGACAATATTTGTGTGTGTGTGTGATTGTGGGATTGTGTGAACGGTGTGCGTAGGAGTGAAGAATGAATCGGGAAGGGGGGGGGGGGGGGGGCATAGAAATTGTTCACGATGAACCACTAAAATGAACCAACTAGCCTAACAACGTACCCTACTAGATTTCATTACTTTCTTTTGCATCTATCCTTCCCCACTATAAATATGCTAAACCTGAGAGGGCATGCCCACCCAATTTCATTTCAGAATAGGTCACGAAAGGCGCATGAAATAAAGCCAACACATACCGATTCCCGAAGTTCGAGAAAAAAAAGAAGAAGAAAAAAGGATGTATAATTACGATCGAATTAGTATGGTTTGCGTTTGTCATCCTTGACATGATTCCCGCAAGTAGGGTTTCAACAGCATCGAGTAATGCCATGTCTAATAAAATCCCTTTGTCAGCCGCTCGCTGGACCATTTGAGAGTTTGTCCAGAAAAACGCAAATATAATTAAACAATGCAATTTTTTTTTCTTCACCATATTGCGGAAGTTCACTAAAATTGTTGATTTCAGAAAGTAGGATGTACAAAACTGAATAATTAAATAAATTAATGTTTTGTACCGTGCTTCTTTTTTTTTTTTTTTGCTCCCCGCTCCACGAGTACCGCAGTAGAAAGCTCTCAATCCGTCACTCTTAATTAACGCAGTGTACTTTCAGCCGGTTACAACACAGGAGAAGCTGATGGGACACTTGTTGTAGAGCACGTTTCGTGCCCGATAGTGCTTGATTTCCAAAGACGTTCCTGAAACCTCCTGAAAACGCTAGCCGTTTACCCGGATGAACCAGAGGACGTTCTTCAAAAGCTCAGAATGGCTAAAACAAAGTATATCACAGCTCAAATTAGGCTACCTTTATGGGCTGATCCTATATCCACGCCTTCCTTTTCAAACATAGGCACTTAAATCAAGAATGTGTTGAGAAGAAACGGCGAGGAATGACGGGTGAAAATTAGACTAATTTTAGATTTTGAGAAAGAGAGGTATAGATGGTGTAGTTTGGATTGGTTGGCTGCCTTAGAAAGGGTACTGGTTACTTCACGAGATTTAGGACTTAATTCGTTGGTTTAGTTTGAACCGATAAAATCTTTTAGAGCGCAGCTCTTAGGCGCCCGTTTCCGGCTTGAGCGGCGTCGCCATCGCCGTCGGCGTTACCGCGTGTTGCATTATGAAACCTTCCCATAATGACGTCACACGTGACGTCACGTGTGGCGTCACGAAAGTCACGTGTGACGTCATCCTCGTGGCGTCACACGGCGCCTGAATTTAGCGGGAATATTTCCCCGCTATATTTGGCGGAAACATTTTCCCGCTAAATTTAGAAGAAAAACTTCCCCGCTAAATTTAGCAGATAAATTTTCCCGCTAAATAATCCCAGATTTTTAGCGGAAATATTTCCCCGCAAAATTTATCGGAAAAATTCCCCGCTAAATATATCTAAAAAATGTTCCCACTAAATTTAGCAGAATATTTCCACGATAAATTTACCTTAAAAAAATTCCCCACTAAATTTAACGGAAAAAAATTCCCGCGATATTTGGTGGGGAAATTTCCCCGGTAAATTTATCGGAAAAGTTTCCCCACTATATATAGCTGAAGAAACTCCCCGCTAAATTTAGCAAAAAAATTTCCCCGCCAAATTTAGCGGAAAAATTTCACAGATAAATTTAGCGGGAAATTTAGCGAAAATTTCCCGCTAAATTGAAGGGGAGCAAAAGAGGAAGAGGGAAGGTACGTGAAGAGAGGAGGGACATACCCTCCCCTCCCTACCCTCCCCTCCTCAAGAGCTGCGCTCTAATTCGGCATTACAGGGAATTGTAAACGTCTTTCATTTTTTAGTATGTCACAATGATTGACTTGAGTAGACAGGCTTATCGAAAGTAGGTACAGGGATGAGACGACAAATGTTGCCTTCCTCTAGAAAGTTTCTGATCGGTGACATATTTGGCTGCTCTCGTACCTAGAGCGCATGATTAGAGACTTTTAGTAGACCATATGCTAGAGCTTCGGGCTGCTAGCGGGAGCTTGCGACGTTACTTCGAAGCATGGTTTGAACACGCGCCCGCTATGTTCACATTTCGAAGCGTACGGTCTACCAAAACTCTCCATTTTCTCACTTTGCGAAGCGGCGAACGGGCGTTTTCTACAGGCTGTGGAAATTGCAAAGCTAGGCCGTGGACTTCTAAACCTAAGAGTGCTGTATATATCGTGTCCACTTGTTGGTTCGATATAAGTAGATCGAGAGGGGTAATAAAACACACTCATGCTGCTAGCTCAAAATCTCGAAATCATTGTACGAAGAATGCTTTCATTTTCCCATAAAACTAACCGCAAATGGAGAAACGTAATGGGACGAACTGAAAATAAGTACAATAGTATAGCTTTTCTTTTTAAAACTAAGACAAAACAAAATAAAAAACGGCATCCCACTTTAGACGAGGGTTCTTGTTCTGAACTCGTGTTGCACAATGCACCATCAATCCCTCTCACACAGAAACACACAAACACACACACAGACACAAACGCGCACACACGCACACGCGCACACGCACACACAAACACACACACACACACTCGGGATTGCAACATTAGCCGGTGGAAAGGATGACGAGGAGAAGGTGCCTCGTATGTGTTGCCCTTACGGTCCGTGAGGGCAGAAGACTGCTCCGTTCACTCTACGATGGACCGCGGAGGTCTGTTTACGAGCCATCTAAGCCAATCCAATGCGGCGTAAAAAGCACGTGACCTTGTGTAGGCGCGTTGGGCGTGAAGTCGCGTGATACACCCAAAGCGCTTGACTGACTGGGGCTGGCTCATCCGCCGCGGTTCATCGAGGTGGAACGGCAGAGTGCGAGGAAAGGAACTGCGTACGTTCACGGCGGCGTTGGATGCCTCGCTTGGATGTCGGGAGGGCCACTCGGCGCTCTCCCGACAGCGCGGGAGCGGGGAACAAACACGCGGAAAAGGGCTCTAATAAATGGTGCGGCAGAGAGCTTGCGCTGAGAGGGAATCGTTCACTCTGCCCCGAGGACAAATAAGGGAGGATCGCGTGATACAATGGCCCCCGTCGGAGAGTGGCGGATCCAGACCGCGGTTCAGTTCAGACCAGTCTCTCCTCGCTGGGACTCTATAGTTGAAAAGCTTTCCTCCAGAGAAGCGATGGAACAGAAGTCTGCGCACATACAGACGTAAACACGTAAGCACAGTTTATTATACCATATTATTTTACAGCGAAGCTGTATACCTCTACCAGCCAAGGAAATTTTCGTGTCGTTGACGTTGTAAGCAAAAAACTCCCGGCGAACAATTGAAGTCAAAATAGCATAGATCCTTTGAAATCAGGCATACACCATACAGCTCAGTATTCGTTTCAATAAAGAAAACCACAAAAATAAAACCACAAAACAAGCATCAAAACCACATGATGGATGATAAGGCGCGTGTGATAAGAACGCCCTCCCACGCGTTCCGGTAAAGATTAGGTTCGCAGCTGCTTCGAAAGGGGTTGACGTCATTCGAATCCCTCGTGTGGAGTGCAAACCGCATAATGGATGATAACAGCGCCTGCGAACAATGCGAAGCACGTTTCTTCTCTCCGCGTGTGTTTCCCGGTAAAGATTACGGTTGCGTAAGCGACTCCGAGTGGAAAAGTACCCAACAGCATAGAAATCACATACTGACGTCACCACGCTTTCATATATAACATGTGCTTCACCAATGCAACTCAACCAACCCCCATTCATGATTCATGCATTGATTTAACCTTAGCAAGGAATATCTCTTCAGTGAAAACTGAAAATCTCAGTGTGAATCACACTGATCATAAAGTAGTCGTGAATGTCGTTGTGAATTAATAAAGGGTGTGGTTAAGTACATTTCACTTGTCTCTGGTTTCACTCTTTGTAGAGCCACGTGTGTGAATTTTCAAGCGACGTCGCAATGGGTAATCGTTGTGGGTGTCGTTTACAGCTTCGCTGTCCAACCACCTTCACAGCGTGGATTGGAGCCAACAGTTTTTTTTTTCTTTTTTTAACGGGAGTGTTTATTTCAATGCATTTGGCCCTCCATGCAGGGATTCCCCTACACACTCCCTAGGAGGGGGGGGGGGGGGGAGTGTACACTCCCCCCCCCCCCCCTGTTTTTCTAAGGCACCCCCTAAATTGTCAACAACTCCTCTATTCTCAATGTCCCTCCTACCCCCCCCCCCCCTAATTTCGATTCCTGGGGAAACCCGGCCCTGCCTCCATGCGTCCGCACACAAATTTTCCGCTAAACTTAGCGGGGAAATTAAATTGCTGTATAATTATGCCCCGATTCAAGTCGCGTCAGGAGGGGTGATGTCACGCCACGTGATCACGCGACCTCACGTCAAATGACACCAATTAAGAAATACGCTCTTCTTCACCCCCCCCCCCCCCCCCTGCCCCAAGCAACTGTTTGATGTCTTGTAAATGCATTCTACGCTTTGTGAGTTCGGAAATAAAGGTCGCGGACAATCTTTTTATGGTTCTCACGAACAACAAATTTTGTTTTCTTACGACGCGCATAAAACAGTTAGAAAGACCACCCAGTCCTATGTCGCATGTTACTTCAATTTTTTTAATGTATCACATTGAGTAGCTTAAGTTAGAACTTCTAGTTCTTATATCTTCACTTCAAAAAGCTGCCTCGTTGAATCAAATGTTACACTTCGCCGTGCAGAGTAAGACATCGTAGAGTATCTTTCATGTTACGGGGGATTCACACATGCACTTGCGTCGAGTTGGACCGATTGCAACTGCAGCGGCTTGCGACGTACGGGTTGCCATGGCAACATCTGCGTCGGCTCCAACATAACCGGTTTCTACCCCGCTTTGTCGGAGCCGACGCAACGGTTGCCATAGCAACCCGCACGTCGCAAGCCGCTGCAGTTGCAGTCGGTCGGACTCGACGCAAGTGTGTGAACCAGCCTTCAGAGTGGGGAGGTGGGAATACGTAACGTAATTGTGATGATCAAGCTGTTTGGTGGGAACAGCGCAAAAAAGAGACGTAAGACGAGGTCGAAGAAACACACAGACAGGACGCTGTTCCCACCAAACACCAAACGGTAGGACGAGGTCGAAGAAAAACACAGACAGCGCCCTGTTTGTGTGTTTCTTCGACCTCGTCCTACGTCTCTTTTTTGCGCTGTTCACACCAAACAGTATGTACCACCAACTAGCCCAACTACATGCCTTGCTGTGATGATCAACATCTTTTTCAAAAATAACTTACCTTTTTTGCTTATATTCTGCGTGATACACACAAAAAAAAAGCTTTTGAAGCGTATACGAACTGCAGTGGAGGTCCCGCCTCCGATTTGCCAGAGAAAAATGACGCATTAAAACTTGGGTTTGGGCTAGTTGGTCTATACTAATTAAAACGAGCGCCTGTTTCGTTGTCTTCGTGTCTTCTTTGTCCTCGTTTTTTTCACGCTTTTGAAGAACTTTTAATTAGAAATGGCGTCACTGCGCTACTCAAACGCACCAATTTTTTTTTTTTACGTTTTAGGAAGGAAAGATTGTTTGACCACACATTTGTTTTCAAGTGCCGACCATACGGAAACCTTGCTCCGTTTGACATTGCCTGCATCTCGGTGCGTTGTGCATTAACCAACACCTTTTTTTTTTTTCTTTTGTGAGGACGGGCAGAACATTTTTTTGCAGTTTTTATGAAAAAAATACTATAGTACACTACTCTAGGAAATCTAATATGTCTACTTTCCCACGAATCACTTGGAGAGCCCATACGTGCAATCCACGGAAGGAACTCGAATGATGAAACTGAAAATATATGCTTGCTCCTGAATAATAATTAAAAAATAAATAAAAATTAAATAAATAAAATAATAATTAAAAATAAATAATTGCGGAGGTGGTTGGCCCGCGAAGCTGTGGTATCACCACAGCTATGGGCGGCTGGACGAAGCCGCTTCATCCAGGCGTCCAGCCCGCGACTCCCGAGCTGCTCCCGCTACTTCGCGATAAGACTCCATGTTCAGGTATACGCGGTGCATGTGCTTCTGGTACTCTGCAACTTTTTTTTTTTTTTTTCAATCAACGTGTTTGCAGTTTTTTTAGAAAACCCAAACTTTAATTAATTTTAATTTTAATTTTTTTAGAACGCAGCTCTAGGCGCCCGTTTCCGGCTTGAGCGGCGTCGGCGTAACCGTGCGGTGCATTATGGGTAAATTTCCCCGCTAAATTTAGCGGAAAAAAGTTCCCCGTTAAATTTATCAAAAATGTTTCCCCGCTAAGTTTAGCGGAAAAATTTTCCCCACCAAAATTTCTGGAAACAATTCCCCGCTACGTTTAGCGGGAAAATTTCCCCGCTAAGTTTAGCAGAAAAAACATTTCCCGCTAAATTTAGCGGGAAAATGTCCCCGCTAAATTTAGCGAAAAATTTCCCCGCTAAATTTAGCGGGAAAAACTCTCCCCCAAATTTAGCAGAAACTTTTCCTCTAAATGGGATTCGAGCAGGAGAGGAGGAGGGGCGTAGCCTCCTCTCTGTACCTACCCCTCCTCCTCCTCAAGAGCTGCGCTCTGATTCGGCGTTACAGGGGATTGTAAACGTCTTTCTTTTTTTTTTTTTTTGTTAACATTGAGTGTGTGCCTTCGATGACCCACGACTTTGATTATATATTTGGTTGTTATGTGGCTCTCATATGTCATGTACAAATAAAAACCTTGGCGAGCATAAATACCGTGTCAGTGTCCCTTCAACCTCGTAGGTTCCTGGGATCGAAAGCCGAACCAGGCGGAGTTTTTCGGCAGCACGCTCCTAGAGGACGCGAGATACGCTCCATCTCAAGTGGAAGTCGCAGTCCATTTATTCTTGCGTACGATCGATGTTTAATTATGTCGAGAATGGGTGTCTGGAGAAGTCGTTGACGACGACAGACCGGCAGACTCACGCAGGCAACGCCGAGTGTAAGCGGCGATTGATTGGTTGGCTGATGCGTGAAGGGCTCTGTAATGATCCCTGCGAGACGCGCGACTTGAGAGCTTAGAAAGGGAGTAACTCAAGCCATGGAGAACTCTGCACAGATGGATCTCACGTGCGCGTGAGTGCGTTTCGTGTGGCGAGGATGGTTGGACGCGGAGAGGCGAAGCAAGGAGCAAAGGGAGGACGCTCGCAGACGTTGAACCACGGTCCTTAGATAAATTACTCACTGACCTGGAAACTTGGCCGGTTTCTACGCTACCAAACTTTGTCATTACAAGCGGTGCTGATCCATGTAGGACTTAAAAGAAGTGGACAGAATTAGAAGTTCAGAAAAGAAAACCTCTTGACACATTTGGATAATCTGTTTAAAACAGGTAGTAACACACTTTACGTGGCGCTTCCATTATTCCGGAATAATATTTACACCTAAATGGTTTCAATCGTCCATTTCTTTTTTTTTTCTTTTTTTTTTTTTGTCTGCGGGGTTTTATTGTGAAACGTTCTTTGGCTAGGTGTTCCGCATTTCGGGAAACCTAAAAGTGAAGCCTAGAAAACAACAAAAACGTGGCCACTAGGCTCGACACCAATTGGTTGACGAGTGGGAGAGGAGGAGAAAGGTGCTCGACGCCGATTGGTTAACGGGAAGGTCACGTGACCAGAGGGGTAGGAGAGGAGGAGCTCGATCACCTGTGCGCACTGAGGGAGAGGAGCTCACGAGTATAGGAAGGCTCTGGAAGATCGCCAGGCTTATCAGCCCGATTATGGCCGATTCACAGGACGGACCGATCCGCGGACAGATTGATCGCGTGACGACATGTCCGCGGTTCGTCCGTCTCCCAAGCGTTTCCACACCAGGGAGACGACAAGCAGACGCCAGCGAGGACGGACCGAACCTGTTCGCCACCCCAAAGTGCCACGAAACTCCAACATCGCTCCGTGGCACCGTTGTCCCAGAGACAAATCGACGTTTGCTACCTCGATGAAGAATCTTTCGCCGCTGTTACGCACAGATCGAGACAGAACACCGTGATAGGCTTCGCGCGAAGCGACACTAGCTTTACTAACCTAAGGCATGACAGTGACACAGGCATGGTCCTGCTCAAGGAGGCTTCGGCGTAGAAGCGACGAAGTTCTGGGCTCGTGAAGGGACGTTTGTAGATGCCTTCACGCACTCCGCGCTCGTGCACAAAGGTATACACCACGGTCACAAGAAAGGTCTTGCTCGGTGAAAGACCGCTTGGACGCGCAAGAATTATCGCAGCGTGCTAAACAAGTTTTGACGGAAGATTCTTGACACGGACCCGGACGAGTACCTGTGTCGCGTCAGCCGGACAAAGTTTCTGCAGTTTCTCTCACGCGTGGGACCAAGATTCGCGCGACAAAATGCGCCAGCCAACGCACAAAACACAACGATGCGCCATTTTTGTTTTAAGCGTCCGATAAAAACAACAACAAGAAAACATTGTACCGTTGCCAGACTAAACGCTTTTCAAGTCAATCCCCCGCCAAAACTCCGGGAGTGAAAAGGCGCTCGACTATCAGTCCGCGCGTCCGCGGACGAGGCGCGGATCGCAGGAATCGGTGACGTGACGGCCACGTGGTACCCCGTCCGCAGACGACAATCGCGATTCGGTCCGTCGTGTGAATCGGCGATTAGCGCTAGTATCGCTTCATTCTAGGAGCAACTATCAAGTGTATGCATGGTACGCGTTAAACCATGTGACGGAGAGCGCCATGAACGTCAACGCGTCCGGCGTCTTGAAACTCAGAGTAACGCTAAACGTTCGTGATTCTAGAACGTTTCACGGATCCAAAACAGTTGCCTAACAATTCGCCATACATTATTTTCTTTTTTTTTTTATAAAAAAGTACAAGCATTTATTGTCTCTTCGTTAGCCCATGTCTCTTCGTTAAGTTCTCCGAACGATTTGGTTGGTTGACACCTAACATCGCCAGCGCGACTCTCATGCTTCACTTTGTCCCGATAGGAAAAAAATTTCCATAGCGTGACGAAACGATTCCAGGCCATAATCCGGGGTTGTTGCAGGTTTTCGCCTCATCTTGACACCTCGTTTTGAAAAAGACGGACCATAAAGCACGTGATGCCGATCGCCCAGTTGGAAATCGTCTCATATATCTAGGCACTTTATACAGGCGGGATAGCGTGCGGGCACGCCACATGCCGTGATTGCGGGTGCAAAACTCGTCGTGTCGTTTCGGCGTCGATTTCCCGGGAGCCGCCGCGCTCGCTTCACGCCCCTTCGGGCCGGTCAATGGGCGGATTAGTTGACCGGAAGTGATTTGGCTGAGTTTGATCAAAGGCGGTGCACAGGGGACGACTCTCACGCCCCTGGATTTGATCAGAGCGCTAGCGTAAAGCAACGCGTTTGGGAATGAGCTGACGATCTAGTGCTGATGGCGGGCAGTGTGGATGACATGAGGCGATTGCTGGTCGCAAGTGAGACAGAAGCAAACCAACTCCGGCTACGCTTCAATAACGACAAGTCAGCCACAGTATTTTTTTCTGGCGAAGAAGGTAGCCTGGGATCACTCAATCTGCAGGGTACAGCGATTCCTGTGCAAGCCAACTACAGACACCTCGGGGTGACGCTGTCGACTACGGAGGAGTATCTGGCCGAATACCATCAGGGCCTCAAGACATCTTCAGTACGATTCGAAAGAGTAATGTAATCCGAAGGCGGAGCCTCTGGAGCTACGAGCGTTATGCTGTCACCCGAGAGCTTTGGAAGGCTGTTGCTGTGCCAGGTCTGACATTCGGAAACGCCGTCATCTGCGTTCCCAGCGAAGTCCACGAATACCTTGAACGGCGCCAAAGGGCGGTCGGACGTCAGGCATTGGGGTGCCACGGACAGGTAGCGAACGAGCTTGTGGAAGGCGACCTCGGCTGGTCTTCATTTGAGGCGCGAGAGGCCCGAAGCAAGCTGAAACATTACACGCGTCTCAAATACATGGTGGAGACCGCTGGGATAGGCGTCTCTTCACCTACATTCACCTAAAAAATGTCAACTCGACGTGAAAAAAGCGAGTTGCTCGTCTTGGCACAAAGTTCGGGATTTTTTCTTTGGTCACCGAACCCCAAACTGAAAAAGAATGGGTGAGTGCAGTGCGAGAGCAAGTGAAGACTATTGAGAGGGACCGTTTGATGTTAGGGATGCAGCAACATTCTACCATGCATCTTTACGCGGCCCTCAAAACCGAGATCGCGCCCCTGACTTTCTGGGGAAACACGCTCGTCAGTCGACTTTTTATGGAGGCCCGTGATGGTGCTTTACGTACCAGACCGTACCGACAAAAGTACGACTGCAACGTGACGGACACGATGTGCAGCGTCTGTGGACCGTGCGAAGAAAGGCTCGAACATTTGCTCATCGCATGCAAGGCACTACTTCCAGTGCCTATCATGGGATCCCGTATCGAGCTAGCACTCGGTTTTACTGAGGAACACAACCATATAGCCTGCTCTAAGCGGCGACTCGAGACATGGTAGAAGACTCATCAGTGACACCAGTGGTTTATTGTTTTGTTTTAGTTTTTTGCGCGTCTACACCATAGACTCTCGTTGCGAAGAGATTGCGCTGCAAATATACATACATATACATACATGGCTTGCCGACTTGCGGCCGGCCATTACTTTCCGTTGTACAGCTCCGCTGGTCTTCCTTCTTCACCAAAGTGGAAAGGCTGAAATTTCTTTTTACTCGGCTTTAATTTGTTACACCTCGTTCCTATGTTCATCTTTCCGAAGTGGCATTTCATGTCTCGCTTTCACTCGTGTGCTTTTTCCGTCGACCTGCTTTCCATTCTGCAGCATCTGACCTACAGGAGGCTCTCACGTCACGCCGCCGCGGTCGCCGCGGTGGCACTGCTGTTGGCGCATGCGCGGACGATTCACGCAAATCTGGTTTCGCGCAGCGCCCTCACTCGGCGGGGGCAAACAGGGACTTCTACAGCCGCCATTTCTGACCCTTTTCTCGTCTTACCGACGTACCGAGCCACTGAAACGGTCGTTGACGAGCCTCCACAAAGGTCAATGCTGGGGAGAAGGACACTGTAGAATCAGAAATGGCAATAACCTGGCCTGCTAAGGTAATGACAAAGGGAAGTAAACGGAATAATAAGAGGAAACAAAAACTGAAGATCGGTTATGACGGCTCCCATGCACAGCCGCTGCAAAGCGTCTATGCGCCGTGAAAGCGAGGGGACGTCAAGATCGTCGAGCTCTGGTTGGTGCGATTAGTGGGTAGACCGAAAGCTAGCTGCCTTTGTCTCCAGTGCACTCGTCGAACCCGTCAGAACGCGGAAAGCAGGCGTCTGGCCTTTGGCTCTAGCATTCGAACGTGTTCGATAAATGCAACGCAGTCCAAGGCAGCCCAAGGCCTTTAATCATTCGAGCCAGAACTCGGCGTTCTGCCTTTCCCCCGGGAGCTCTCGTCTTCCTCCTCGCCCTCACTTTCTCGGCGTGTACGCATGAGGTCTCGTTCGGTGTTAATCCACACACCGTGTTTGATTGCAGGTGGCTCATCAAAGGCGTTTTCATTCGGCTCTATTTTATCGACCATTGTCAATAAATCGCACGTTATTTTCAAAGAACGTAGATTCATTGTGTCTGGTAAGGAAACCAGTGGCTCCTAGAGCTTTGCTGAGATTGTGCCGTTCCTTAAATTAGGGTCCGAACAAACCGACAAATCATAATATATACACTGCTCGACTATATGTGTGCGAAATTTCCTGGAGATCCACTTTATGTATTCGCTGAACCTTTTTGAATACATATATCTACACGTCCTGTTATAAATTTCAGAAAATAGCTCTTCTCGCTTAATCAAACAAACTAAATACAAGGGATTGGCAATATTTCACGACTTTGAGACGTATCTAATACATTTTAGGTAATTCGTATTTTGTATCGAGTAGTAGGGTTTGAATTTGCCGATTGCGTCGACACACTAAAAATTAGCATTGCAATACGCAGTGATTAAATACAATTTTAGGCTGCCTCATTTGCAGTCTGAGTTGTATGTCAAGTGAATGACCATGGCCACCGGGTTTCATCACAATATTAAACACAAATATGAGGTGAAGAACAGAGAACGCGCGACCGGGGTTGAAACATTAAATTTTGGTTGTTGATTTTTTTTTTTCGTTAACTGGTTTTAGATTATTTCCAGAGCGAAATTTGCAAGAGTCTTCGGACAGAAACTCCCGTAGTTCCTGTACTCGAGAAGCTCGTCTCACGAGGTCTCCTCACGACTTTCAGCTTATCTGCGCGTATTTGTAGCCAACAATGTTCCACAATGCGAACGAAAGTTACTTTTTAAAATCCTTCCCCTTCCCCCTCCCCTCCCCTGCCCCCCCCCCCCCCTCTCCAAAAAAAAAAAGTGTTTGTCTTGTCTTTATTGGGAATTATCTTTCCTATCAAATTAAGCTTGCACAAAGTGCGCCTTGTCGTGTTTCGGCACCTCGAGGATTGCCACACCAGCATGTGGTTGTACTTTTTTTTTCTTTTTTTTTCACGTTACAATACAACTTTTAGTTTTAAGGCCCGTTCACACACTTGCATTTGCTTACGAACGCGAGTTCTTGAGATTTCTTACGACGAGAAAAGACACTGGAGCGCTGTCGCCATCTATGGGGTAGCTACCCTGGAACTGCATTCCACTAGAATCGGAAGGTTTCGTGGTATTTGCGAGACCACATGTACTACGTATACTATCTACGAGAAACGGTCGTTTATAACATTGTCAAAAGAGTTTTTCGAGCCAAAAAAAAAAAGAATGATGCGTAAAAAAATATATAGGAAATATACGGAAATTCAAAGCGTATTGCGACTACCCGACATGGGGTGCCAGTGTGCGCTTGCGTCGTAAAAGGGTTTAGGAGGTTTGAGGGCGCACGGTCGTATAAGCAGTCGCAATTGTGGGAACCAGCCTATTCTGTGCTCTGTAGAACGCGTTTTTTTTTCCTTGACACATTTATTTTTTGTTACAACAGAATATGAGTCTGTCAAGGCGTCTGGAAACCTTTTGTTATCTAAGGGGCGCTAGAAATTTTATGAATCATTCCTATATAAGCTCGCATTGAAGGGAAAAATATTGTCTCTCCTGATGTTGTACCTGCCTACCTTTTGTCGAAAATCGTTATTGCTAACATAATTAGCACAGTATGTGTTTTATCAGCCGAGTTTCAGAGAGTTCTTTATGTTTGGCTGGAACAGCCGACTGTAACAAAAAACCGACACGGAAAAGCGTTACGCCCATAGGGAACCAAACAAAAAGACTTCAGGTTCCCCGGCAAGCTTTGAAGTTACCACCTTGAGACTGTGAGCTAAGTGGTTTGCTGACTCGGCTATCCAGAGGCAGTGGTCGGAGTACACAAAAGCGAACTAATTAGCGCGGTACACGAAGGCGCGGTCGAGCGCACTTCACGGCCTTTCCTGTTCTGCTGCACCATCTCACGGCGTGTGTCCGAAATGAGGGCTAATCTTCGGTAGGCGGGACCGTTCAGATGCCCTTCTTTTCGTCCTTGGAATGCTTATCACACATTCTTGCTTACAGTCTTTGTTCACATAATCAAGTTTGTATGTTTTTTTTCGTTTTTTTTTTAACGTTGTCAAACTTTAGGAATAAAATGTCATTGAAAAAGTATTTGAAGATGATTAACTAAAAAGTAATTGCATTTGGAAGTAATAGGTGTTTGTCTGAGTATATTGTATATGTATTTCTATACATTTATGCGAGTATATCGTCCATCCTTTGCTAAATAAAAACAAAGCAAAACACGATGCAACAGAACTCGCCTAAGAAATGTGGCGTCGTGAGTGCATCATGCGATCCCACCGAACATTCCTGAAATACCTGGCCCCCGCGTGCGCTAATCTTTTTTCTCTGCCGTGTCCTGTCGCAGGCATGTCGGTGCAAGAGATCGAGGACGAGAACGCCCAGTACATCAACGACCTGTACCGGTTGCTGAAGAAGTACAGCAACCTGCGGGGCATCGTGCACGGCCTGCAGATCGCCTACACGGACGCCAAGGTGTACCCGTTCATCCCGCGGTACAACATGCTCAAGGATATGATCAAATGCGTGCTACGGGACCCCAGCTACATGGAGGTCTGTCACGAGGATATCTCCAGGACCTAGCAGGGCTTCGTCGTGCCGCTGCCATTGTCGAAATCGTATAGCTTGCTCGCTAGGTGGTTTCAGCCTCTCTCCGCTTGTTGTTGATGATGATAATGAATACGCAGTGCCCTCTGCCTTCCGCGTTTTTTTAATCGGCCCGTGAATCAGGGATCCCTCTAGCCTCATGAGTGACGCGCGGAGGTTGCCCGGATGGCAGGAGTAAGGGACCACGAGAGGGGAAGACGGCGAGGCATTTTTTTTCCTCCGCTCTTCGAGATGACGATTGCCGTCTCCTTTTTACGCTGCCAGCGGAGACGCTGAGACCTGTATAGAATGATGCAGCCAGAGGAGCGTTTGTTCTTAAACGTTTCGACAACGATACTGCTGGAGACTGGCACCAGCCTGCGGAGGAATCTCGACACCCTGACAACGACACTCTTCCGTCACTGGCGCCGCGAGAACATTCGGGTGAATGGGCTTGCATTCTGGGAGCTGCCCTGAAGCTAGAGGCACTGGAAACACTGCAGATCTGTAAAAGACGCTTCGCTAGGCTTCCTTGGCTATGAAAGAGCTGGAAGCGATGGCGAAGCGCTCGCAGCCATGGTGAGGTTTTCTATGCGCTCTGTTTTCGAGTGGCATCGCTACAGCTTTAAACACAGCGTGCAGCCGGCAACAAGGCTATGCTTTGTGAGAAAGATGCGAATGGTGCTTACACCTGGTACCATCGTCTTATCATGTCTTAAGTGTGGAACGAAGAACTCAATAAGGTGCCCATCGAACTCGACTCCTGGAAGACTTCCTAGTTTGTCTGTGAACTGTGCTACGCATCTATGGCAACTCTAATTAATATACTTCTTTCTTTCTTTTTTTCTCGCAGCAGAATGCGACGAGCTTACGTGCTACCCTCGAAGTGTGTTTGCTGAGAGGACAGTGTTGTACATTTCTGATATTAGCGCTTGGTCATTCCTGAAAACATCTGTTCTCTGGTTTTTATGTGACCCCAGTCAACTCGTTCAAACAGCGTTCAAAACGTCAATTAGTCAGTTTACTAAAAAAAAAAAAAAAGAGTAAGAAACAAAAAGCAAGATCAACTCAGAAGGAAAACATCCAAAGTCGAAATCTGAAAGTAGATTCCTCAAATAAGTGTCATAAAGAACAAACATTGCAAACATTATGTTTGTTTGTTTGTTTTTTCTTTGCGCTGTTGTGAATTACCGAGAATGGAACATTCATAACTCGCCCTAGCCGGTAGCATAGACATCGTGCCATGAACTAGGACTCCAGTACTTGGTTTTACTATTAGATGTCGTCGTCTAGACATGTATTGCAAACTGGTATTACCACTCGGGATGGATTACGCAAACGAAAAAAAAACATAGCTACCCAGTCTTTTTATATTGAGCGAATCTATGTTAAATAAGATTTAGAGACGCGAGTAGCCCATTACACCACAGCTTTTTCCCTCCTCAAGCCAAGCACGGCACTGGTAAAGGAGCACCCTGTACCATAGACGCTGTCTCAATGTTGTACGTATACATATCACAGTGTCAACAAAAAAAGTGAAAAAGGCAAGCGACGCGCGCTACGAAAACTGTGCATGCCTTGTAAAGCTATTTGTACTTTTTTGGTGTCTCCATGTGATACAGCGAGGCTTCTTGTAATGTATATGTATATATTACAATATACTTGCGCCAGCGTGCGTGGAAGGTAATTTGTTTTCGTTGTTTACCGTCCCACGCTGAGCCGAGTAGTGACTGATACCAAGCGCTACCGCGTACTTTGAACACACGATTAACGCTTTTTTTTATTATTGTCCATAGAGTGCATTGTGAATACTACTCAACCCAACAGTGAGAACAGACAAATACACACTGACTTTAGAGAACGCTCTTAAGTACCCATAATCGTAGCAAAACAATTCAGTTTCTACAGCGAAAAAAAAAAAAAAGATCTATTGCCCAAACAATTTGCAAACGCAAGAGCTCTTAACACTTACATTCGACGTTTGGTCTGACGGCAATGCACCGAGAGCAAACTTAAAATGAAGATATATTTCCAGTCTCCATTCGTCTCTTCCCCTTTTATGTTAGCGAAAATAGTTGATGTGTCATTTGTGCAGACTAAAAGCGTCCGGGGTTTTAAATTCAGTCTGCTCACGAACAAGACAAATGATTATCTCTAAAACGAACTGGTATCTTGCCCGACTAATGAAAAAAACGCAAATTGACGACACAAAGCGAAGAAAAAAAAAGGGATGCAGGACAGGCGTTATCTAACAATTAAATTATAATATCCTACCCACTTTCGTTTCAATAAAAATCCACAACGTAAAAAAAAAAAAAAAAACATTCGGGGCTGCATTTTTAAAGTACGTCGCTGCAGAGTAACGTCGAAATGCGAGAGCATTTCGATCTTTCTTTTGCGATTTTGATATACCGCTGATTAAATTGATGCGCTCCTCGTTTCCTCAGTCGGCCCTCGGTCGGAGCAAATCGAGTCCCTTGCTTTTATGTCCGCAGTCAAACGCTGTTCCCTCATTTCCGGCGTCTGAATGGCACTACGAACACGCTGAGCGTCACTGGGCCGCCGTTTCTGTTCACCAATGTGCTTCTCTCAAACGTACAACCGAACGTGTGCACTGTTATTAAATTTGGGAGCCCCAACTGTAGCGCGCATTGGCTGAGAGTTTACTTGCAATAAGCGTTGTAATCTCGCGGTTTTTGTTTTTCTTTTCTTAATTGCGTTCGTGACAGTGAATGAGTTTTCGATTTTCTGCGATACTACTCAGGAACCGTGTCTACTTTGAATCTGTGACTTAACTTTTTGAAGCTCGTGTGCAGTGTTTTGTAAAGAAACTTTTTAGGAGGTTTCGAATGAATAGTAAGACGAAATTTGCAGTCGTCAGTAGCTGCTGAGAAGGTTATTAAATTACACAAACAGCGTGCCAATCTCTGTCGTTTGCTACCATCGACGGAATTCGCCTGCTTGACTGTTCCGTAATCGTTGTTGTCACGCTGCAGAACCTCAATTTCTGCTTAAAGTAACTCACAACACGAACACCGATTCTAATGGTAATGTTTCAAAAATAAGTTACTTTAGCAGGCAAGAGTAGACTTGTCATCAGACATCGTCTGCTTTGATTTGGAAACAAAAATGATCCCCAAACGCAACCTACAACCCATCGTAAGTAAAAATGTAAGTCAGCATGGCATCGAACCAAACCTTTCTTGCTGCTTGCATGACGGCGTGGCTGCTCGTAGGGCCCGTGGAGGAAGTCAACAGAGGATAGAAAAGTATTTCCCCCTAAAACTTCAGTGTAAGAAGTATGGATATCCCAACACAAACATTTCTTAACATTCCTAAAAACCTTCGTCGAAGTTTTGTCGTACAAACTAAAACACAAATGAGAGAAATCTCACTTCACGTTTTTCCCCTGTAAGGATCATTGCATTTGCCAGTGTCAAGCAATAGCCGCCGCTGGTGCCACTCGACCCCAGCAAAACAAGTCTCGATCCGCGATCCGGCCTACTACAATAGACGTCAGTCGGTGGGAGAGGATGTCGAAGCCGCGCTTCCGTGTGAACACTCCAGCTGCGCTGTCCGCAGTGCCGGGAATACTTCTGTGATGTCCGAAAGCATTTTGCGCTTTCGGCCTAGTCAACACTTCCCAGCCAACGTTATAAGATTAGCACGGTTACGGAACTGCCCATAGACGCTGCACGCACGAAGCCAGTCCCCCCCCCCCCCCCCCCCCGTCCCCTCCCCCCCTCGCTCACCACGACTCGCCTCCCGTCGTTCGACGCGCCGGACGGCTGCCATGGGAACTGCAATGTGTTCTATGGGATACGTATGTCTCGACTGTACTCTATGGAACACACAGCTCGTAAACGAAAATCTAGATGGCGCTTCGAACGGCGGGAGGCAAACTGAAGTGAGTGAGGGGGATACCCCCTTCCGCGGGAGTTCCACAACTGAGGTAATCTAGTAACGTTGCTCCCAGCTAACAAAGCTGTCGTGCTACATTATCGGCGCCCCCTAAAGAGGACCAACGCGGTGCTTTGTTTATAACTCAATTTCCAAGCAAAGGCTGTGTCTCTTTTTTCTTCCTCTTCTTTCTTTTGTTGTCTAGACTCCGCTAAGCGCAAACATCATCGATTCCCGTAAAAGACGTCAGTTCCGATGTACGACGGGAGACGCATCGGCCCGCTTCCCGTCACCTCAGAATTCGCCGGGACACTCGGGTGTAATTCGATTGGATCTTCGATCGGGGAGCTATTTTAGCGCGCCAGATTTATTCGAGCGCGGCGGAACGAAGGCCGTTCCTCCGTTCGATCGCGTCACGGAACGTTGGCGCCGTCGTGTCCTGTTCACGCCTCCTCCACACTGCAGCTCGATCAGAGCTTAGTTGGCCATTCTTCAACATTCATGAACATCGTCGCGCGTGCCGAACTCTCAACTCAAACAAGTGCGGCCTTTTTTTTTTTCAGATTGTATAAGATTTAACGTGATATGGCGCTCTTTTGTTGGCTGTTTAAAATCCCGTTTCATTAAACGTTATGGCGTAACATAAATTGCGACGAGGGGTTGCAGACTGCTTCAATAATACTGCCGCTGCGCGATGGTTATACGCCAGCGCACACTTTACAAACAATCATCCGCGCATGCGCAGTGCCGACATCAGCGCCACCGCACTGGCCCCTGTGGTCAGAGGGTTGAGTTGGTCAACATTACGTTTCACCTCAAAAGTCGGAGCGCGGCGAACGCTACCGGCCGATCGGGCCAATCAAACAACGTCAAAATCACAACGTCTCGGCGTTCGTGATCCCCCGTGAGTGTGGCATGATCGGCTAAAACCAGGGGTCTCCAAACCCCGGCCCGCGGGGTGTATTCTGACCAACCCGCGAATGGCTGCGGTTCTTCTAAAGAAACCCGCGGCTCGCTTCCAGCAGGTCCGCCTGGCGCAAAATTAAGCGCGCCTAAAGAAACGGCGCCGCAACACCGCAACAACCGCGTAGACGAAGATGCCGGAGAAAACTGCATGTCGTAAAGCGTGTCCTCTTGTCATGCTATTCGTTTGACATCGTCATCGCCAGCATCATCACATCGAGACTTCGGTCCTTCCGAAGCGAGGAGTAATAAATAATAATATAATTATTATTAATATTATTAATATTATTAGTCCCCTTTTCGTATCCGTGTAACTACGTACGTTAACATTTCTTTGCGTTCCCATATAAATTCGTGCTTACTGTCTCGTATCAATTTGAAAATCACCAGCGTCAGTTCTATCATTCTATCTTCTGCCCCTGTCGGAACATGCCAAAGTTTCTATGCACTTTGATTTATGCCTCGGCGAGTTTTGTGGGTCCCAATTAATACGCGATTTCATAATTAGCTAAATGTTAAATTTATAAATAAAGTAGATATGTTCATCCTTTTTTATATTTTTTTCTTTTTTAATGTTTACTGTAACTCTTAGTTCTCCATTTAAACATTTATTTATAAACATATTTATTTACTTTCTTTCTTATTTATATTTACCTATATGTCTTCTGGCCCTCGAGACAGCGACTGATCCATTATCCGGCCCCTTAGCAAAATAGTTTGGAGAGTCCTGGGCTATACCAATCAAACACGGTGAATGCGCCGTCATCTTGCAGTTTTGATATGTGTTTTAGTGTTCCTATTTCTTCTAGCCTTTGCGCTCAGATTTAAAATGAAACGAAGTATAGTGCGGGCATCACTCTAAAAAACGTTTGTGCGTCTACTTTCACGCACAACTCTCGGAGAGCCCATCACCGCAACTTATGGAGGCAGCTCAGCGAATAACACTGCCGAAACGTATGTTTAGACCAAAAAACGCAGTCTGAGTTGTGACATTAAGCAATGCAAAACGTCACGCTTGCATCGCTTAATGTCACAACTCAGACTGCGTTTTGTTTTTTTTTTTGGTTTAAACAAATGTCTGGCATTGTCATTGGCTGAGCTGCCTCCGTAAGTTGCGGTGATTGGCTCTCCGAGTGTTGTGCGGGAAAGTAGACGCACGGGCTTTTTTTTTTAGAGTGCATGGCGATTTCAAGAGCGAGCAGCTCGCGCTCGTAGCTTTTGCTACAGACGGTGTGAGCGTGAGGACAAATTAGCATTGCTTTGGCCGTGGCCAACCCTGTCGTGAGGATGATGTTTGCACGCTTTCCGGAGAGCTTATCTTACCCAACCGTATGTAAACAGAGTTGGATCGATTTGTGTGAGCTGCGGTAGACGTGGGGAGAGGGACCTTGCTAATTCCTTTAATGGTATCAGGGCGAATTGATTCAACTTCACTCAGTTATTGCCTCTCGAGGACAAATCTACATATTATGGCGTCAAAAAAAAAGAGAAAAAACGAGGTTAACGGTAATATCTGATGAGCACTATCTCATGATTTTTAAACTGTCTAAAGGACCGAAGAGCTGTTTTGGGTGTGGACTTAAGTTTCTCGCAACATCACATCGCGTTTTGTGCATATTTGTTTTGTTTTCTTTTTTCATCGTAATAATCGAACCAAAATGAGAGACATCGATTCTAACCTACAATAAAGCGCATAAAGCGAGCGATGTTCGCGCTAAAGAGACTTTGTGAACAGGTGTGGTTTCCTGAAGGAGCGCTTTAACAACGTCTCAGGAAGCCAAAGTTATGCCACTACCAAATTGCACGTTTATCTCACCGAAAAAGTCCTTATCACCGAGCCCTGATTCTCGATACGAGCCTCTCTCTTTCTTACTGTCGACATTCGCGTGTGGAAATTCCGTTTGTTTAAAAGCGGCCATCCAAACATACTTTACAGTTGTTGACGAAAAAAAAAAAAGTCCTCCATTGCAAGCCATCTACGATGCCCATTTCTAGTGTAAATTCACAGTACGAAGAAGAAAAAAACCCCGGACACACGAACGTGAACGAACACATGTATATGATGCGTCTCACCTTACAATATGAACTGCGGAGAAGGGGGGGGGGGGGGGGGGGGGGCTACGAGTTATTAAAGCCAATCCAATGTTACGTGAGCGTCACGTGGCTTTCGGGAGGGACGCAGTGACGTAGTTCCCTGATACGTTCTCAGCCCTGGATTGGTTGGGATGGCTTAAGGTATAACGTCTGCTGCCATTCGTCGTTAAGCGTGAAACGGGGTCCCCTCATTCTGCGCAAATGGCACATCATATACCCTCGGTCCCGGCGGCGAAACCGCTTTCGCGCGATCACATCGCCAGAACGATGTGCCGAGAAACGAAACGACCGTGTCTAACGGTGTAGATCTCCCAACTGAGACAAATAAACGCGAGAAAAAACAAAAAAACAAAAAAAAACTTCATCAAGGAAAGAATAAGCCATCGATACAAAAGCGACCCGAAACCTTCTTCGTCCCAAAAATACTGAGAGACAAAACGACGAGATCGATGATAATCATTAGCCGCTTGGCGAGACAAGTTTTAATTCGCACCGCCGCGACTGGTCACCGCCTAATTTATAGTATACGAAGACTTTCGTGTCATCGCGAGAGCCCGGAAGACGGACTAATTGCGGGTTACACACTCCTCGAATGCGCGTGAGGGCGCTTTCGCGCCGAGCTGCTTGCTGCGATTACTACCCGGTTTTCTACACGACCTAACCCGGTAGAACCGGGTTAGCTCCGGGTTAATAACACCGGTGCTATGCACTTTTATAAACGAACAAACATTAAGAACTCGTGGAACTGCGTTTGGTTGAATGCACCCGTCGATTTGTGTGTGGGACCCTTCTTGGAGCGACGACCAGAAAGTTTATAGTATATATATATATATATATATACGAGCGAAAAAGTGCGCCAAAACGAACACCTTAATAAAACTCGAACACACGCACACACAGACACAAACACACACACCCCTTTAACCCATCCCTATACACACACTGAGAGAGAGCACATGCCACGTCATTGGTTACGAGCGAGCGTTAGTTACATTACGTGATAAGCACTAATCTTTCGATGTAATCACGTAGACTTGTATTTTCAGATAGCTTTCATAGGCTAGCCTTAGCGTGTACTTCTATTACATTTGTATAGGTGTCCTGTGTTACGTGTTTCAAAAGCAGAAGTCTTTGTAGTCCACTCGTCCTTCAGTGTTTCGCATTCAGTGTATAGTCACCGACAATTGAAGAAACGCAAGGCGCGGCAACTCCCGAGCGTCTCATTATTTCTCCGCAGCCAATCAGAGTGCTCCGAAGAACTAATCACAAAGCAGGAAGCGTGAAGTCACGCGGGTGGATTCACACATTCGCGTTGGGGAGCGCGACCCACGGCACCGCAGCTGCTTGCGACTGCTTACGGCGAGATGATGAAAGCGCTGGGTAAAGAGATGATAACACACGAGCGCCATCTATCGGCTAACCATGGCCCACTCACGGTCCGCGTATATTTCCCGAACTAGATTGACGGTTTTTGCAGTATTTGCGAGATCAAATGTACGTACCATCTATGAGAAAGGATCGCTCATAACGCGAGAAAATTAATTCGAGCCCACGGTGTAAGAATGACGCGCCAAAACAATTATACATATACTCGTACCGGGAGTGGGCCAGGGCTACTCGATAGATGGCGCCAGTGGGTTTTCTCGTCGTAAATAAAGTGTCAAGCGGTTGCCACACAGTCGGTCGCGCTCAAACACAAATGTGTGGACCAACCCTGATAAGTCACGCCCTACGCTTCTTGAGCTATCGGTGATATGTAGTCGTTCGCTTTCTTTAAGACTACATCTTTCCACTAGTGATAAACCCGCATGTCAAAAACAACAAGCAAACAAAAAATAAAGCAGCCACGTTGCTTGGATATTGGTTCGAGCGCAGATTTCTGTCTTTCGGTTTTCTATCAGAAGTTTTGTTTGATGTGTGGAATTAAAACAAAAAAGAAGATGCAAGCGAAAATTCAGTCGAACAGAGATGCCTTAATATCGAATCCCGAACAAACCATCCTTGCGAGGACGAATTGGGTTGAATGTGTCGCTACGATCCCTGTGTTCGAACTTGTGCCTGACATTTAGGTCGCTGTTTGTAGCCGGATCGTCGTTTCTGAGTGTGCCGTCGTCGATATGTGGAGGAAAAAAAAACTGTCTATGTCATGTTTCCCCGCACCTCTTCGCTGCTGCAGTGTCTTAAATGCTCCGCGAGGGCATTTGCCTGTCCCTTCGATGCCTGCTAAGCCGTTGTTCGTGTGTTCTTTAAAAGGCAGTTGGTGCATATCAGTGTGGACACAAGGTGCTCGCGTTCCTGTTGCAGCGTCAGTGTTGTCTGTGTCGGGTTTTTTTTTTTTTTCGAGCTTACTGCCACTTTTGCAATGTATTTTATAGTCGCTGACAGCGTAGTAAAGGCAGGGTGCGGAGAGTACGGAGAATCTTATGCGGAAAGCAAGTCGTCTGCTTCTGGTGCAGGAGTTGCGGTGACGTCAGAAGGACGCCGAGCTCTCACTGGCTTTGATTGGAAGGATAGTGGGTAGACCTCAATGCTAGATGCCTTGAGGCCAACACACTATTTTTTTTTTTTTTCAGTCAGCTAAGAAAGTTTTGGCGTTCTGACATCATCGCAACTTCTGTGCAAGAAGCAGACGAACTTGCGCTCCGCATACCACCACTCCGCAGCCAATGAGATTGCGACGTTAGCAGACGAGAACGGCGAAGAACCAATCACAAAGCAAGATGCGTAAATATAAAAAGCTACGCCCTACTTTTTTTTTTTTTAAGCTGTCAGTGACTATATACGCGTAGTTTCACTATTGGTTGGTAACTAGCGACACCTGTTCTTGGGTTGTCGCATCATTTTATGAACGTCCCGAGCATGGCGGTAGGAAGCTTCTGGACGTGACATGACACCACCAGAAGTGGCTTCATGTCACCAGAAGTGTGGAAGCACACGCCCCCATCGATGATCAAAACCACAGCTGTTTTGGTCACCCTCGGGTGCCCATGGTCCCGAGTGTTCGCGAAGGCCTAACAACCCTTGTTGAAATCGCATAGGCACGACCTTGTGGGAAGGTGCATACCCTTTCTTTGGTTCGCTACACAACCTGATGTGAGTGAAAACGGATTTAATTCGTTTGTAGTACGAGGTTGCCAAAAAACCACATCTGCGTAAGATGTTACTGTCCAAAAGGAACGTCTCTCGAAGCCGTATGAAAACATATCTCGTAAATATTGTGTAACTTTATGAAGTTCAAAATCAACTTTTCATTTTTATTAAGAGCGAAGACAAAATACGTATTAATCTGTATTGTAATATAGTGAAGGAAAAGTATATAGCCAATTTTAAAAAAAAAACAATCAATTCTGTAAGCGGCGTTTCTTAAAAAGAATAAGACAAAATAATGTTTAGCATCAAGCACGTGTCAAAACCAAAGACTCAATTCAGCCATTGACACATATCAGATATATGTGCTCGGCACAATAAACCGTAACGATTAGAACAAAGAACAGTAGACTCTATCAGCCTTCATCTGACTGTTATTATTGTTTTATTATTGTTGGAGACAAGAGCTGATTCGCACGCATTCAAGTGCGACAAAAAAACTCTAGAAGTGCCGCAATTCATTTCAGCAGCAATCAGTAAACTCTATCAGTTAAAGCCAATTCTAAAGTGTATTTGAAATTATTTCTTTCTGTAACGTACGGTTTGAACTAAAACAGAGCTGGTTCCACGCACTGTTACAGCGTGCATGTCTTAGCCGAAGCACGAGTGAAGAAAATAGCGCGCTATTATAAGCGATGGAGCGTTACGAAACACGAATTCTTTAGCAAAAGGCGTAAGGTGTTTGACTCCCGGATGTATATGAGACAACTGAGGCGTTAAACAACACAGAAAAAAAATTTAGTATGTACATTTTAATATTAAAAATAAAAACGATTGAACGATATGTTTAGACCCGCGCAGGTGTATCAATGATTCACCTAACTGCGGGCTATGCGGAGCACAAGTTCGTGTCTGCTTCTTTTGCAGGGGTTGTGGTGACGTCAAACGTCGAGTTCTGACTGGCTTTGATTGAAAGATAGTGGGTAGACATCAAGGCAGCTTGCTTTGGAGGTCTACTCACTATCCTCCCAATTGAGCCAATCTGAGCTCGGTGTTTTGACATCACCACAGTCACCGCAAAAGAAGCAGACGAACTTGCACTCCGCATAGTTTTGAGTAGCGTACGAAATTTGGTGCTCAAAGTTTCAAAACAACCAAAAATATAATATTTGAATTTTGAATGTTTTAATTAAACTTGATACCAGTGGTGCTTTTACTTTATATGGCGTGGCGTTCAACGCAAACACATAAAAAAAGAAAAGGTGTTTTGATCGCATGTTTGGGAAACAGTGCAACAAACCAAACTCACCGCATCGTTCTTTCGGTTTCAGACAACGAGCGTCGGTTCAGCCCGAATTCACAACGATCACCGCAAAAAGAAAAAAAAAATGCGGTATCATGCAAATAATAATAAAAAACAAACGTCTTAATAAGAAGTCCGCAACCTCTCGGACATCGAAGCAACGTGTCGGAAGGTGTTCATGGCTCTCCGACACGCGTATCAAAGGAGCAGGTCTAATGACACCCAGCATCTGGGCCCTGAGAAAGAAAAAGCTTTTTAAAGAAAAGAGTTTCGGTGCATAAATCTGGGTACAAAACATATTTTGCAAACTATGTTCTATTAAAAAACGAACGGTCGCAAATGACAGCTTGGTGCTCAGACCCAAAAAACCTAAATATTTCTTCTTTTTTTTTTTACTGAAGTTAGCAATAATAGGGGGTATCAAAAATGGCGTCAAATGACAGGCTATTCAACGCTTTCATTACATAGAGGTATCTACGTACAGAAATGGCTTTATGTAAACGGGTATTAGCGAAGGTCATTTTCTAAGACACGCGGATTATCAATTCATTATTAAAACCAACAACAAACAAGCGCTTCATTATAGTATTGTTTATCATATATCGTAGCACTGCAACATTACTTTCGTTGTTGTCTTTTATTGAGTGCCTTTCGTGAAAGCTGTGCGTTTTTAACTTATCTCAAATTACTGAATTAATATTGTAAGTAAAAAAAAAACAAATGTTGTAGTGTTCATGTTTTGGATGAAGGTTTACCTGCATATATTGTTACGAACCCTTCTGAACGTACACTGTTATTTACGTTAACGAAGCACAATTCTCTATTTTACGAACAAAGCTATTTTTGCATTTGCAGTTGTGTGACGCTTTCTCGCAAGTTTTGGTGGTACACTGTTATAGATCTACGTTTTCTTCTTCTTCTCGGTCAGAACGCGCATAGCTTTTAACAGTGTTCCCCATCCCGTAACGATGCCTCCTCGGTGTGCTTCGTCGGCGTGAACCCACCTGTCTGAAAAAACGAACAAAAAAAAAGCATTTTGTACGTGCAAATGCAATCGCTGTCAAGAAAAACTTACGGATGGTCTATACATTTGGCTGGATGTTTTCATGTGCCAACTGTTGATTTTTCGGAGGCCGTGTGTGTGTCGACTTTATACCAAGAGACTGTACACACTCTCAGACATAAAACTTGCGTGTGTTGACATTGAGTTCTGTTTCGTCTTCTTCCTTGTCCAGTTCTACCGAAGTGTAATTTTGGCCTTGGTTTTGGCCTTGGGGGAGGGCGGGGGGTGAGATGTTTAAACCTTTTCATTTAGAATTTTAGTATTGCGTATAGAAGCAAACGGAATCGCTGTGCGTTTGCGTTAGCATTCCGTGCTCCACGCTGAGCATGCATGCGCGCGTCGCCATGCGCCAATCCAAGACCCCAGTTTTGGTATCCGCGTACGCGCGGTGTGGAACACGTGTGGAACACGCAAGGCAAACGCACAATGCTTGCGTTTGCTCGTATACGCAACGCAATAAAACTCACTATAGTGTTCTAGGTTGTGGGGCTTGCAGGCGCGTAGGGAGCGAGAAGTCGCACGCCAAGCTCGGGCATATCTCAAGTTCAACGTGTGTCTGTTGCAACAAGGACCAGCGTTGCACCCAGGTACATTTGTGTTTTTTCCAACAACGCGGTGAAAATTGAAAGCCTTAGGTGCAAATGTGTTGCACTATTCGCACCTCCGGAGGAGACGACGCCCCCCAGCGGAAAAGACGTGAAGGAGAGGAGGGGGGAGCTAGCGTCCATCCGAACGTGCAGCGAAAACTGCCGCGGCCAGGCGGCCTAATTTCGAAGCAGAATGAAGGGGACTTCATGCCCCCACGCCGCTGGAGTTTCGAATACCGGTATGGTGAAACAAGCTCGGCGTCAACGTGAATGATACCTCGCAGCCTTCTACGCACCCGTAATAGAAAGTTGCGACAAAGGGCCGATGCCGCGTTTAGGTTAACAATGTTTCCCGTCAGCAAACGATATTGAGTCAAATAACCCCCATTGAGAAGCGGCTGTTGTAAAATATTTGGCACCTTTATTGCCTTAAGGCTGGACTCCATGGGACGAATATGCTACGAAAAAGCGACGAATTTTGCTCGTCGGATTTTGCTCTGCGCGTGGCATCAGCACAGTGGCTGCTACGTCGCACGCAAAGCGAGCGTGCCGTCGGTCATTCGTCAGTTAATCGTCGCATAATTCGCTCCATGGAATTAAGCCCGCACAGTAGAAATCTTACGATGTGTGCACCCTCGAGGGGTGCATGCAATGAAGCGAATATTAAATTTTATTTGGAGGGTTCAGACAGGAATAGCCGGGATACAGTATTTATTAATTAGCTAATTATTTATTTAACAACACGTATCGCGTTATTAACTCATTAATTATTTAATAACGCGTTCCCGGGATATGGGCAGAATTCTCGGAAAATTTATTCGGTAATATAAAGACAGTCGTATGTATACGTAGCAATGGCAGCTACAGAAATACATTGGTGCAAAATATCGAGGTACGTGTGACAAGTTATACGCTTGAATAGATAACGAACATGCAAATACAGGAATGCGTTTCGAGTATTGCGAGTACGTGAATCAAAAACTCACAGTTACACAGTTCTGAAAGCGCAAAGACAGGATGCACTCGAGCCAAAAAGGAAGGAGCCTGGCCGGCATCTAATAGGAATGCCATCGACACAATCAAAGGATGGAGGTACATGGGTAAGTATCCAGAGCCTTGCGAGTCCCAGCAGTTTGGTGCGCCAGGCCAAAACAGAGTAGTTAAAGAGCGTGTCACACGTTTCGACACCTCTGTGAAAAGATGTGAGTGCCGCCTCAGTGTCCGCCCGGGCCTCGTGTCATTCGAGAGTTTTTGTAGACCGTTTTCCCACCTACTCCGACTCTCCACGACGAAATACCTTTTTAAAAAATCACCTTCTGCGCGCAGTCATCTTTGTCTGCTGGGCTGTGCCTTCTGAGCATGCGCTCTCTCTGTTGTGCGTTGCGGGCGGAAGAAACGATCTATGGAAACGATGCTCAACGTCGGGATCGAGTCCAGTTGTTGAGTAGGCGCCGTACGAATCTGATGGCTGTTTCACAGGCTTTGGTGATTCTCAGTCGCGTTAGCCAAGCGCCCCCGTATGACTTTTTTTTTTTTACTTTGATGGGCGGTACTTTAAGTGAGCTCGCCGCTCATTGCTCCAGGCGTGAAGACGATTCGACACTTGAAAAGGGCGCTAAGTGCTTTAGGAACAAAGTAATCGACCCGTCAACAACTCACTGGGCGATTTACGCGGAGCATTTCATTTTATCGTGGCCAACACATTGTTTACAAACAAGCCCGCTTTGCCCACACCAGGTGTGGGCACTGCGCGTGCGCAAAAAATTACACCATCTTCCCGAGGGGAACCATGGGGTGATGCGGAGCATCGTGTTGGTTCCGAGGAAAGAGTCAGTTGCGTGCTGACGTCGAGAGATGGCGCCACCGACTGCCCTAGCGTTACCCCCTACGCGAGCCTTCGTCCAATACCACCTAGAACACAAGGCCTGCGCGTTTCCTCCTCTAAACGTCATCACTAGTAGATCCCCTCAGCGCCCCCTAGGTAGCCCGGATGAGCACCGTCATGGGCGTCGGCAGGGGGGTGCAAAAGGGGCACTTGCCCCCCTCAAGCCAGAGTGCCTACCCCCCCCCCCCCCCTCCCTTCCCCAGCTCTCTCGGGTACGGGGGATCGGATGACGTCGCGCCATAGCTTTTCTAGCAAGCGGAGAAACCGAAAACAATCCTAAAAATAAAATCCACGCACTTTTGTTTTCTTGGATCCTTCCGCAATAAACACAAAAAGAATAAGGTCTCCCCTCGGTCAGTCGCGATCAGCCGCGCCTAGCTGGCAAAAAATAAAAAAAAATAAGGAAGCACCGACTTCCGAGAACACCGCAGTCCTGTGTTGTGATGAATCACACGCATTCGGGTGAAAGTCAGTCAAATGCCCCCGAAACAGAGCGTCTTCTACACAGAGCGGGATTCTTCCAAAAAGCCCAACAGAACAAATCGGCGTAGCTACGAGTTGGAGATAGTCCGCGCTCCCCCTTCGCTCCGTCTGCGTAAGGAGTGGAGCGAGCGGGCCCCAGGAGGGAAGAGGGGGGGGGGGGGGTAGCTTTGGCATTTTGAGGGGTTTCGACCCCCCAAACCACCCCCCTCCTTTTCTTGTAGCATGTTGCGGTCATGGGAAAGGAAAAGAGGGGGTCAAAATCGGGGCCAGGTGTCCTCTTTTGGACAATCCAGTTCTGCGAAACTCTGTTCGCACCATGTCAAAAACGAGACCCCCCGGGCCATAACTCACGCGGGAAAGGCGTGTCGGACCGTCCTCGTTGATACCACCGTGTTCACACGCGTGACACTGACCAATATCTGTGACAGGGTGGCACACTTTGCTGTTGCTGACTCTCTCTTCCTGGCCCAGTTGCTTGAAAGGGCCACACTCCGCACCCAATCCCACTTTTTTATATACCCGTGGGCTGATATGGGTCAGGAGTGAAAATAGACATCATAATCTTTTTTTAAACGGAAAGCTGACAGTGATAATGACAATCCATCTTGCGCAACGAAGAAGCATGTTACCTCAGAGCCGTGTCATGACCTGCAAACTATCGATGTACCTGCGGTCTCCGTCACTCCTGAGCATCCTCCGGCTTTAGAGAGCCAGCTGAACATTGGCTTTGCCCTCAACTCGACTCTCACAGGCATGTCAAACTCGTCTTTAATTGTGGGAGTATTCATGCAAAGCTGAGCTTGATCAGGTATATAACAACCAAAATAAAGATAAGAACCAGCGGGCTAAAACTTTACTCCAGTTCTGAAAGGAGACAGAGCGAGCATGGCAGGCTAAGGGAACCCGCGTCGAGGAAATACGGAAAGTTACATTGGCAACTAACCCTCCGGCGGTAGCCCCGCCGTGCTAGCTTCCCAACACAGCTAACGCAGTTTTCCGATGTGTTCCACGGACCACAACCCGGGAAATGCTTTGAATTAATATTACGAGCGAAGACAATTTTGTGCAGAAAATTAGACTTGTAAATGTGAGCATAGGCCAACTTGGGGTAGCTTATAAAAACTTGTATAAACGTCAAATATTGTTAAATATGCAACAATTTTTTTATGTGTGCGTGTGACTTACGTGCACTGTTTTGTTGTTTTGCCGTCATAGACTAAATTCCTTTTTTTTTCACTGTGCCTGTACATATCTATAAAAAGTTTTTTTTTCTTACGTTGAAATTACTGATGTATTGTGCTTATTAAAATAATTGTTTCATAATATATATGTGTATCTTGCAAGCTGTAATTAGCTCTTTTGTATTTTACTGCGGGATCCCCCCCCCCCTCCCTTCCCCTTGAGCGCACACGCCCAAAAAGGGCTGTTAGTTTGCCCCCCTCAAGACAAAATCCTGGCGACGCCCATGAGCACCGTCGTCTGCTACATCATCTGCGACATCGTCTGCTCCATCGCCTGCTTCAGTGGTTTGTGTAGCAGATAATGAAACAGATGCTCACGCCGAGTGTCTGTTGCTATAGCATACGATGAAGTTAGACGTTCGTGTGGAGCGTCGAATGCATGAGTGAAAATGCCTTACTGCTGTGCGAAGGGCTGCAAAGCTCTTCGCTGGACGCTGGACGCTGGCACTGGACGCCATTTTCGAGGGCGCTGTTTATACTCCGGGTCGCTGCTTTGAAGCGTTCTTCCGCAGAACGAGCGCGTGCGCTAGAAATGCTCGTCTCAAAGCAAGGAGCGCGTGCTAGCTCGCGCTTGTGGCCGAGGGAGTGTTCGCGTGCGCGTTGCAAATGAACTGGAAGCTCGCAATCAGCTCGCGCTCAGCAGTCACGCACACAGCTGTGGCCGCAGGTGAATGCGACGTAGTTGCGACGCGGCCCGTACTCTCGTCAAGCTTCAGCCTGTTTGCCGCTTGGGGCGGGTCGGGGATCTACTAACGAAACGTCATGCGCAGGCCTTGTATTCTAGGTGATATTGCTTCGTCGCGGCTCGCGGCAGAGAAACTTGGAACGCTCGCCGCTCGCCGTTTATTGTTTTTCACACTTGAAGGAGAGGAGACTAGAGGAGGAGAGTTGCGCGTGCGCGCGCGGTGTGAGGAGAAGCGAACGCACGCGCAGTGCACGCAGCTGGTAGAGAAAGAGAGAGCGCGGAGAGAGTAACGCGCAGCTGTTGGAGAGAGGGAAGGAGGAGAGTTGCGCGTGCGTAGTTCGAGTGCCGACTACAAAACGCCGACGCCGCGGGACATAGACCCGAGCAAGAGATGCTCCGCATCTAAAAAACAAAATTGGGAGGAGTGAAGCGTCTGCGCATGCGCAGTACCGACAGCAGCGCCACCCCACTGGCGTGAAGTCAGTGAGTTGAGTGTGTCTATACTGGCCCCTGGAACATCCGCGGAATATCAAACGCCCGGCATGCGTTCACAGCCCAGCGGCTCTGCACTTTGCTGCCAGGATGACAGGCTGCGGTGGCGCTGTCGTCGGCAAGGCACACGCGCAGCCGCGCTGTCGTCGGACAGCAGCTTTGTACGCTTACAATGTCGCGCTATCACCTTTGGCAAATGGTGCAGCCCTACATTTGACTCTGTGTTATTCTGCTGCGCAGAGGACTTGCTTCTGCTTCCCAAACCCAGTCTGTCCCCACCATGGGCGTCGGCAGGATTTTGTCTTGGGGAGGGGGGGGCAAACTGACAGCCCTTTTTGGGCGTGTGCGCTCAAGGGGAAGGGGGGGGGGGGGGGGGGGGGCGGGGGTCCCATAGTAAAACACGAAAGAGCTAAATACGGCTTGCAAGACATCTTTTTTATGAAAATTATTTTAAAAAGTACAATGCATCAGTAATTTCAGCGTAAGAAAAGATTCTTTTTTTATAGATATGTACAGGCACAGTGAAAAAAAAAAGGAATTTAGTCTATGACGCGGCAAAACAACAAAACAGCCCACTTAGTTTATAATTATCTCAGGGACAAAAAAAAGCACAAAGATTTTATAGACAAGTATTGGCATCATATAAGTACCGTACACAATAATATAGCAAGACAGTGCACGTAAGTCATGCGCACACATAATAAATGTCGCAACAATGAACAATACCCTTTTATTTCCATATTTAATATTTGACGTTTATGCAAGTTTTTAAAAGCTATACCCCAAGTTGGCCTTTGTTCAAATTTACAACTCTAATTTTCTGCACAAAATTGTCTTCGCTCGTAATATTAATTCGAAGCATTTCCCGGGTTGTGGTCCGTGGAAGACATCTGAAAGCTGCGTTAGCTGTGTTGGAAAGCTAGCACGGCGAGGCTACCGCCGGAGGGTTAGTTGCCATTGTAACTATCCGAATTTCTTCGACGCGGGTTCCCTTAGCTTGCCACGTTCGCTCTGTCTCATTTCAGAACTGGAGTAAAATCTTAGCCCGCTGGTTCTTATCTTTATATTGGCTGTTATATATCTGACCAAGCTGAATGAGCTCCCACAGTTAAAAACGAGTTTGACATACCAGTGAGAGTCGAGTTGAGGGCAAAGCCAATGTTCAGCTGGCTCTTTAAAGCCGGAGGATGCTCAGGAGTGACGGAGACAGCAGGTACGTCGATAGTCTGCAGGTCATGACACGGCTCTGAGGTAACGTGCTTCTTCGTTGCACAAAATGGATTGTCATTATCACTGTCAGCTTTAAGTTTAAAAAAGCTTATGACGTCCATTTTCACTCCTGACCCATATCCGCCCACGATTATATAAAAAAGTGGGATAGGGTGCGGAATGTGGCCCTTTCAAGCAACTGGGCCAGGAAGAGAGAGCCAGAAACAGCAAAGTGTGCCACCCCGTCACAGATATTCGAAAGTGTCACGCGTGTGAACACGGTGGTGTCCAAGAGGACGGTCCGACACACCTCTCCCGCGTGAGTTATGGTCCGGGGGAGTATCGTTGTTGACATGGTGCGAACAGAGTTTCGCAAAAATGCATTGTCCAAAAGAGGACGCCTGGCCCCTCTTCTCCTTTCCCAAGACTGCAACATGCTACGGGCAAAGGAGAAGAAAAACCCAAAGGGACATATACAAAACAGAGCACTGGCGTGAGCAGTGGCGTAGACAGGAGGGTGGTCTGGGTGGTCGAAACCCCCTTACAATACCAAAGCTACCCCCCTTCCCCCCCAGGGCCCGCTCACTCTTCCTTACGTAGTCGGTTTTACGAGGTGCACGGAGCGAAGGGGGAGCCCGGACTATCTCCAACTCGTAGCTGGGTGATTTCAGATAAGATCGACCAAAGGGTGACTGGTCGACATTTTCAAATCAACTGATGTTTTATACGCCATTGTCCAATGTCTGATATAAACAAATCCACACTTAATTTTGACCAGAAAAAAAAATTTGGGACAGGAAAAATCCTAAGGCATGGAAAGGCGGACAGTTGCATTAACGCGCACTGACGGAGGGGGCATGTTTGAAAGTGAATAACTAAAACGATAAAACTAGGATAATTTTAATACTTTTTAGAAACAAACTATGGGTACACCTTGCTTGTAATATATAGTAATTATATTTACGTCTATTACATTTCGGTTTCTAAAAATTGCCAAACATTCCTGCTCGAACAACAAATGGCGACATTTGGAGGCCTGTAGCTCATGAAATAATTTATTCAATATCATATACTTTTCAGATAGTATTCTACTTATATATGGCTGTCATTTAAAAAATATATAAGGTATCTGAGTGATAGATAGTTAATATATATTTAGGCAAACATGGAAAAAAAATTCAAACAACAAAAATTTCCGATGCAAATAAAAGAAAACAACAACACCTTCGATTTTTTTTAAATTTGGATACCCTGTCATACTCTATTTCGGCATTCATTTTTATTAAAACATGTTGCATTATTTGATTGAGAACGAAGACACAACTCCCCAAAGTAGGGTCCTTTTTCAAAGCCTACACTTAGCAGTGTCCTATACGAGAAGTGACTCTGAGTTCCAGTTTCAGGAGCCTAACACACATCTTTCATATATTATATTCAGATGAGGTAACTGACAACTTGAGCAATCGGTCACTCAGTAAAAGTGTGGAGAAACTATGTACAGCATTTTACATACAGCGTACAATTAGAGACTAGTGATTCGAGAAAAAGATGATGCAGTGTGAAGTTTTACTTTCCGGTATATTCTGTATATGAAATAAAAGAAATAACTTTACTTCCACACACAAAAGTAAAGATAGAATACTGCAATTGTTTAGGTTAGTTATGTATTTCCGGGGACAAACCATTTCAGGTGAGCGGTGCCACCGCGCCAAATAGTAAGAGCTTCAATACTCTCGGTGTACGAATGGATCGTGGCAAGCCGAGAAATTTTATCCTGCACGAGGATAACGTTTCGTGATTCTCATATGGTGATCAAATAAAGAATATAAGCTATCACCAAGTAAAACAGGAGGCTAAATACACCGCGAAGAAAACTGTGATAAATAAGATGTCCCTGCATTCAAAATGAGCAGTACTTGGGGAATCAACTTCGGCACTTTACGCTAAGGCTTTCCTCGATGTACCCATTTAATAAAGTTTCTTCTAACCAGATACGACTGTCTGTGCTGCATATACGTCGAAGGTCCCTTCTGCTGATGACTTGCACAGCTGCCACGAGTGACAAGACTGAATGCCAGAAAAGGCGCGCACTTTCAGCCTCTTTCTTTTTTCTTTTTTTTTTTTTTTTGTTCACGATACCGAACAATTTCATTTTCGTCCAGATACACAAGATGCACCCAGTTTCTCGGATGGAACGCTCACCATTGTCCTGGCTGTCTGAATTGCGTTTATTGAACGTTCTCTCAGGTTGTTCAGCAGTCCGCCAACTCCGTCGCATGCATTTTCCCATGTCTAGATGCAGAAAATAACCACCATGCTTGTGGGCAATCGTTCTGTGCAAACCGGTGAAGCTGGTAGCGGTTCTTAAAATGACTGGCAGCCCCGTCACTTACGTACGTCACGTGCGAGTATAGCGCAACGTTGTCTTCAACCCACTCTTCCACTTTATCTAGAGTCAAGCACGTGTGAGCGGCGTCGTCACACAGGTCCTCACTGATGATAGCAAAGCTGTTTGTAGATTTTCTTGTCGTCACTACACACGTAAATATCGTAACTTTTTTGTCCCAGTGGTATGCTTTAACTTTGTCAGGAAGCAGTTTCCAGTTTTCAGCAAAGTCCAGTTTTCCAGCATGGTCCAGTTTTCAGCAGTCAAAATGAAAGACAATGCTCCTGCGTTGCATGCACTGCTTTTCATTGTAGATCGCTTTATCTTGAGTTTGTCGGATATGGTTGTGAAATATTCAACTTTCAACCGTTACTTGAACGACTTTTAGGAAAGCCTCAGGATTTAATGTTTTTTTCAGAAGGTCGCCGGACTCCCATATGTGTAAGTACAATTTTTTATCCTCTGGGATATGAAGCTCCTCGAGTGCAAAAGACTGGCCTTTTGGGCAGTGATCCCAGTCTCTTTAAAGACACAGACTTGTTAGTGAGTCGCACAGAAATGCTGAGTTCATTTCACCAGTAGTGAATGTTGAGCCTGTAATTTTCTCTAGAGCGGCAATACAAAGGTAATAATTGGCGCAGCGCACACAAACGCCCAATGTTTACAAAATCACAGTCCAGCGTGCGACCTTCACAGCCCAGCACGTGCGTGTTCGTCGCTTCGGAAAGCAAGCAAAGCACGCGCCATACGCACGAACGCTCAAAATGGCACCGGCCACAAGCTCGTTTTTGGAAAGGTCTATAGACCATTCTAAAAAAGAGCGTGTGGCCGGTGCCATTTTGAGTGTTCGTGCGTATGGCGCGTTCTTTGCTCGCTTTCCGAAGCGACGAACACGCACGTGCTGGACTGTGAAGATCGCACGCTGGACTGTGATTTTGTAAACATTGGAAAGGTCTATTGGCGACGTGAGCGAACGAAAGTGTCGCTGTGGTCGGCCCACCACAATTGGCCGAATGCTGACTATGACGTCAGCAAAGGATGTCTCATCGACGGAAATAAGAGGAATGTAAGAACTTCACTTTTGACGATGTTGGCAGTGTTGCTTTGAGAGCGCTATGATGTCAGGCTTCCACCATGCCCATTGCAAACACCATCGAACTTGTTGTTCACAAGGTAATGACATCACGAAAGGTAACCGAACGAGGTCGCCACCGAAACATCTCGCCGCTAATACTCGCGGTCAAATTTCCCTGGCAATGCAGTCAATGCTAGGGGAGAGGGTGCACCAACCGCTGTGCACGTGCTTTCCTCCTTTCTTCGGATTGCCACAGAAAGCTGACCGCGAGTATAGGAAGTATTCACTGGACGCCATATTTGTGGGTGCTGTTTAGAGCTCATGCTCAGAACGAGCTCACATCAATAGGCTGCTAAGACCGGCACTCTTGATGGTGCGAAATGCACGTTTCAAAAGAACTGGGGAAGCTCGCCGTCAGCACGCGCTCAGCATTGGCGCACACAGCTATGGCCGCCACTGAATACTCCCTATTAGCCCCGTGCGCGACCGAAAGCGTCGCTGTGGTCGGCCTTCCACGATTGGCCGAACGCTGAATATGACGTCGGAAAGGGGATTTATCATCGACGGAAATAAGAGGAATGAAAGAACTTTAATTTTGACGGTGTTGGCAGTGTTCCTTTGAGAGCGCAATGATTTCAAACTTCCACCATGCTAATAACAAACACCGTCTAACTTGTTGTTTGCAAGGTAATGACGTCACAAGGGGGAACCACAGGAGGGCGCCACCAAAACTTCTCGCCGCTAATAGGGCGCAAGGAATAAAATTTCGTTAGCCCAACACCGGAATCAAGAGGCTTGTCTTTGTATACACGAAATGCTTCTCGGAATGAACGTGTCAAGGGCCGCCCACACTAGCTTGAAAACGCGAAAACGACTGCGAGAAACCGGCACATCTGTGCTTCGTATGAAGCATGGAATCCAATTCAAGGAATCATCTTGGCACGCGATATGAGCAGCACGGATGTCCTGGTTTCTCGCAGTCGTTTTCGCGTTTTCTCGCTAGTGTGGGCTAAAGTCACTGGATCCTGGGAAAGTAACGCCAAGCTCCCCGTGTGGTCGCCATCTTGGTCCGTGAAATGAGCAATTTGTTCTTGACACCTCCGTTCTTGGTGAGCCGATCTAGATTCGCTGGTGTGGGTAGCTTTATGGAGTCGTTTTTTGTATACCGAGATTGTGCTAACCACACACCGGCGAAACAAGCGTACACCTTCGTACAACCACCAGATGCTGTGTCGGTGCTTGGAGGCACTGAAAAATAAGTTTACTGTAATTAAATACGCAAGAAGAACAATATAATTGTAAGAGATCCATGGAGATGGGCATGATTAATAAGTGGATTGCATACAGAGTGCCAATGACTCTTATATTGGCGAGGAACGCTTCTTGTACGATGATGCTCCATGGTGATCGTGGCGCGACTTGTTTAGAACGACCCTCTGGAAGCTTCGAAGATTTAAATGGACCAAGATGGCGATTTCCATGGCAACGTAGACCGACTAGCCAATCGCCTTGCGAGGTTTGGGTCGTCTGTATGTTAGTATCCGTTTGTGTCCGGCTAGCAGGTAGGGAAGGCAATGGCGCTACTTTCCCAGGATCCAGTGACTTTAGTGTGGGCGGCTCTTCAGGAAGCGCTTTAGCACGAACGTTTTCTCCCCGTCGAGCGTGACAGAGATTGCGTCCTTTTGGTTGGGACCTTGGCACGAACATTGTAGCTCGTCTTTCGTGAAGTACACACGGTCTCAGGGCTCACCTTGCACCTCGTGTAAGGATCCGGCTCATACCACACGCCATGCTTTTCCCAGTGTTGGGTAAAGTACATTTAAAAGGTACTTCAAGTAAAGTACAAAGTGGATGAGACATGATGAACTGTAAGTAAAGTATGAAGTACCCTTGGTGCAACGTACTTGAAGTAAAGTACCATAAATACAATGTACTTCCAAGTAAAGTACAAGTGTTTTAACACAATCTTTTAGATGTCCTTTCATTTCCCTCTACAGTGATTTTTTAACTGGTATGCATTGCCCAGGGGTAATCAAGGGTGCATGACCCATTTTCAAAAACAGCGGCGAATATTTGATAAAGTCAAGTGGCCACAGAGTAGTTATTTTCAGGAATGGAGCCAAATTTAGAAGTCCCTCTTCTGAATTTGGCACCCACGGCACTGGATTATTGCACCCAAGGGGGTCAGATGTACTTGGAGAGAGTGTGACGTCAACCCCGTAGCTTCCGCAAGCAATCCTCTCATAGAGGAGTGTCCTCTCCATAATGAAAAAAAAAAAACGTCACTGTGCAAGCGAGCTGGTGATAATTAATCATATTGTGACGCCTGAGATTGGGATGCAAAAAAATTGAGGAAGTTTCAAATAGAAGGAAAAGACGAAAGAGAATGTCTCAAAACATTGTGACGTTCTCCCCCGTTGTCGTTTACTTCGACTCGAAAATTTAATTTTTCCGCATCACAGTCTCAGGTGCTACATCATGGTTAACTGTCCTCTCCTAATATTTTAAACCTCCTCGCTTGCGCTGACCGACCGAGAAATAGCGAGAGTATAAAAAGCAACGGGAACGGCCGCCCCCAGAACAAACGGAGCGATGCGTCGTCTGTTCACGTTTCTGGTGGGAGTAGAATATCCCTCCCAGTATTTCTTCGGGGCTGACACCGCATCATTTCGTTATACAAATTTAACAAAACCAAATTCGGGGAATGTACTTTGAAATCGGGAATTGTACTTTCCTCGGAAAGTACCAGAAAAAAATACTTTAAGTAAAGTAGATACTCAAGTACATACTCAGAGAATGTACTTCAAGTAAAGTACAAGTTTCCTAAACCTACTTGAAGTGGTACTTTAAGTACAATGTACTTAAAGTACTTCCCAACACTGTCTTTTCCTTACCTAGAGCGTAAACACTGTCGCCATGTTAACCTTTCCTAGGTAGGTCGGCCCGCAAGCAGAGAGAAGGAACCCGACCCTCACTTTCCTTCTAGCCACTGTGAAAGGAGGAAATCGCCTCTCGTTTCCTCCTCGCCATTTTCCGATTTTTTTTTTTTTCCAGCTGCCTGATTTTTTTTATTTTTTATTTTTTTTTGGCAAGTTTGGGGTGGGGGAAATGTAGGCTTGAAGGATTTGAAAAGATTATCCCGAAGTCAGCCGGCACACCTGCGACAAGGAGCTGAACCAACGGAGTAGCTGTTTTGAGCGAGCTTGGCACTTGCTCTTCCCAACGAGTTGGATTGGCTTTTTTTAGCATTGGTTTGGAGGACGATTCTTGCTGTTGTGAGAGCACAAATAACTTGTTCTGTTCAAAGAAGTAGTCATTGAAGTATCAATTTTAATATAAATATCTGATTTGGCATCTTTCGTTGTTTAGGCAAATTCATGACGACAACGGGAAGTACGAGCGGCGTTTTTCTGTATATCAGGGCTGGCGCTCCGTAGACCAGTGGTTCTGAATCATTATGGTTCGTGGGCCGGCAGAGGTGATGGAGGATCCCATCCGTAGTGGGTCTAGCACTTTTCGGTGTAGAGCGTTTCGCTGTAGGGCATTTCGGTGCGCACTTTTCGGTGCACAGACATTTTAGTATACGGACTTTTTGCTGCAAAGACTTTTCGGTGTGGGACTTTTCGATGCGCGGATATTTCGGTGCACGGACATTTTGATGTATGGACATTCGACGCTATGGTTCGCTCGCCGGTATCTCTTTTCCAACGTACGCACTACACGCTTCACATCGTGTTTGCGCGTTGAGTCGATAGAGATAGTCTCCTCTCTAAGGTTTTGGCTTTACTATTGGTACTGCGTGTAGGAAAGGACCAATCCAGCAAGAAGCTTGATAATTTGTTTGTGTATTCAGAAACAAATTTTAAATATCTTAAAATGCGCCTCCTCCGCGTAATTGCATAGCTCCGATGGTTAATAATTTGTTAATAATAAATTGTTAATAACCTCACACGACAAAGAACACTCTAATTATCACTTGTAACTCATTAGCAAATAAAGTAGGCGTGTGCGGGTACAAAATAAGTGTAATCAAATCAAATATCAATTTGAATCAAGTAAACAAGCCGAATTTGGTGAATGCTAAATCTATTTTATTTGGTACGAAATGTTTGCTAATTCTCGTACGAAAAAAACAGTGACTGTGTATGATCTGTGGTCAACGTCTCCTTCCGTGCCGTAATGATGTCGCCGGCCGTAAAAAACAGCCTTACAATCGTGCTTACACAGGGGGATTTTTTTAACGACTAGACATTTTTTCTAAAAAAGACGTCAGAATTACGCAATTGCGGGTTGTGCCTTATCGGTAGTCATCAAAAACACCAAATCATTCATTTTTAAAGAGATGTAACGCACATGAATTGTAGTTCACGGCGTCCTAAAAAACCTCATTTGGACGCGAATCGTGTTACCGCAATCTTTTCGGCCGCCGCGCTCCTCGCCCCTTCTTACAGTGGCGTTGTCACAGCGATGCGCATGATTCATCGCTTTGGCTTCATGGCGTTGGGCTGTGCCGCGCAGAGATGGAGGCCACATAAAATCAGAACTATATTTTCGCGCCCAAATTAGGAGGACGCCATATAATAGTGTACGCGCTTTACATCTTTTTAAGAATGGACGGTTTGGTGGCTTTCGATTATGGCCAACAACTTTTTAAATACGCAATGCCGTTTTCTTTTTTAATTAAAAGGTTAATTAGTGAATTTTAGGCAATCGGTCGGTTAGTTGCGTTCTTTCTTGAACCTAATCCTCGCCTGGCCGTATAGCTCACCTACACAAAGCTCAATTGCGCTAATTTTCACTGGACAATTTGGTGGCTTTCGAGTATGCCCGACAACTTTCTAAATTAACTATCCCGTTTTCATTTATAATCAAAAAGTTCATTAACAAATGTTAGGTAACCAGTTGTTTTTCGTTGCGTTCTTTCTTGAACCTAATCTTCGCCTGGCCGTATAGCTCACATCCACAAAACGTTAATTTTCACGTTTTTTTCTTATATCTAGTAGGTGAAAGAAAAAAAAAACGCTGTATATAAAACAGAGGGCAGTACTTTTCTGATATAAAAAAAGCGTGGGGCACGCGTCTTGCATGCATCTTTTTTTTTTTTTTTTTTTTTTTGGGGGGGGGGGGGGGGCCTATAAAAACAAATCCCGGGATATTCGAAATTGAGTTTATGATGGGGCGGGCGCTTTATCACGGGGTATTTTCTCATGTTTCATAAGCTTTATTACTGGTCAGAAGGAAGCCACGCGAGCCGTATCAATTGCAAACAGCTAATTCGGGTGTTTCTCAAGGAGCTCTAGAAATTTCCAATTGACATTTCGGTTCTTAATAAATTTAAAACGTTTGGTAATTAGTCCTAAACATTTAATTTATTAGGCATAGTTAAAAATACTGCAACTCTCGCAAGACGTCTGCTAACAACATAAAGTTGGTTTCATTGGCGTAAACTGGCTGCGCCCTAATTTCGCGTTACAGAGATTTTTAAGCGTCTTTCATTTTTATGCTTGGTCTTTAAAAACCCGTGGAAAGCATTCGCGACCTTATCTGTCAAGCCGCGTCCGCAGACAGCGCGGCCTCCTCGGCAAGTTGTTCCCTCATCGAAGACGACAATGAATAAAAGGTACGATCAAAATCTAAATGCCTGAATAAAGGGCAAGTTTAAAATAATCCTAAGAGTGTCAATTGATTTCATTTCTACTATATTCAAATTTCAACACTCGTCGCAGGCAGCATGAAGGGAAGCACTGCACTTTCGGCGCAAACGAGTGCCCAGTCAACGGTCCTACACTCAAACACGCATCACCACCCAACCTGTTTGAAAAAAAAATAATAATTTCCAGTACTTTTGGTAGAAAAGGCGAATTTTCTACTGAGCGTGATATTTTGTGGACCCAAAAGTACTGTAGCAGAGATTGGTAGTTCACAGCTTCAAGAAGACGAAGAACAACGGATACATTATTTCCCGCGGGAGTACTGTTTTGACGTTGAATTCCACATAAAATTGTATTTGCACAAATTGTGGCACGATACCGAACTTGCTTGATTACTTTTCTTTTAGAGACAACATAACCAGGCATAATCTACAGATATTGCAGATTTTATTTTAATTGGCGTACAGCGCGAAAGACAAGTAGGGACATAAAGAACACTATAGATCTCTGTATTTCTACAGCATTTCTGTACTTGTGGGCAGTTAGCCCGCATGACTATATTCAAAAATTGCCAAATCGCTTAAGCCTCCCTCTTTTTGTAGTTTGTTTCATAGATTAATTAGGAATTGTGGCGAAACCCGGCTGGGTTCGGGTACAAATCTCGCACGTGTTCAAGGACACATTTCGGCATGATTTCCCGCTTGGTGTTGATGTTGAGCTGGCCGCTGTTCCGCTTCTTTTCTAAGTAGGCCGGGCAACGCCAGACGCCTAAATTAGCCTAGCAGCCCCAAAACTTGCGGTAGTACACCTTCCGAACTCCTGGGTTTTTTGGAGATGGTCGCTGGCCTTCGCCCACCCTGACAGAGCCCCGAACAATTATGCAAGGGCTGCAGAGGCTACCTGGGCATTCTATTACTTAATCTGCGTACAAATGGGAACACAAAAGAATAAAAACTTCGTAATACCTGCTGTCTTTTAATAAATGGCATACTATGGTACTATTGCTAGTTGCACTATTTTACGCGAAGAAAATTGTGATTTTGCGGTTCAATCTTCATGTTTCCCGTTCTCTTTGCTCATACGCAAGATATTTGTCGGCTGTCGAGTTTTCAGTTACATTTGTTGGCAGAAACTAAATGCACGTTTGGCCACGAAGAATTTTTTTCAAAGGCTGAAGATACATGAAATATACCATAAACCGTTTCACTTTGTATGGACGTTTGTTTTTTACTCTTCTTAGTTGCTTCAAAGAGGCGGCCGTCACTCTAGAAAACACCTGCAGTACGAACCTATATATTATGCCCCAGAAATAGTCAGACTGTGTTCATTTCGATACATGACTATATTGTCAGCATGCAACTAATTTTACATGCTTCGCCCTCTGGCTGCAATATTTTGATTTGTATTTACTCATGATTATTACTTTGAACAAAAAACAAAAAACAAAATAGTGATACAATCACTCTTCAGTGTGCCGTTGTTAGAACGACCAATTTTCAACTCTCAGGGTAGAGCTCAAAGTTCAGATGAAAATACCTACCTTTTTTTCCTTCTGCTGTGATGTTGTTCCGCTCACTCGAGATAAATATGCGGTGTTGTAGCGTATGTGGCCGCATGCGGCCACATACGCTACAACACCGCATATATCTGAGTGTGCTTTAAAGCTGCAAAAAGAAGTAAACAAAAAAAAAGAGAAAAGCGAGCCAGCCGAACCCTTCCGAGCTCATATCGAGCCTGCCTAACTAATCCCTGATGTTTGGGATTGAAGTGGAGAACCTTGAAGGGTTACAGAGATTTTGTCGGGGGGCCGGTTGGTTAAGCCCATTAGCACTCGTGCGAGAAGGCCGTAAAAAGCGAGGAGGAAAATGGAGGAGGAAAGGGGAGGAGGAATAAAAGAAAAGAGGGGTAATCTTTTGCCACGCTGAAGAAAATTTTGAGCGCCCCCCTTTAACATGGCGACAGTGTATGCGCACTATTGTATTTAGGCGGGGCTCGAGTATTTGGGGGTTCTGCTGTCTGTCGGTGTGACCTTTTGTGCCTGATATTATCGCCCGTGACGCCAGCGAGTGGGATGGCGACAGGCACGACTGCTCAGTAAACAGGCATCGGCGGCTATATTTTGCTGGTTGAAGCGAACCCCCTCATCCTTTACAGCGAGCGGGGAAACGCGAAAAAAGATTGAATCGGCCGTTTTGCCAGAAGTAGCGACGAGTGTCGTCTCCTACTTCCGTCAACTATTGCGCCATAAGCGTGATCTTCGCGAGGAAATGATTTTTGCTAACCACAGAATGCTGTCATGCAGAAAGGGAATGCTTGAATATGTTTTAGAGCGAAGTTTTTAGGCGTCCGTTGCCGGCTTCAGCGGCGTCGCCGTCGGCGTCGCCATCTGTGTAACCGCGGCGACGTTTCGGCATGGTGACGTTTCGGCACCGTGCCGAAATGTCCTCGCGGGGTCACGTGACGTCATGGGGGTCACGTGACCTCAAAGGATCTTGAGGGGGTCACGTGACCTCGGTGACATCACGTGACCTCACGGTTACGCCCACGGCGACGGCGACGCCGACGCCGCTCGGAGGGAGGAGTAGCAGCAACACAACCTAGAAAAAAGGCCGTAGCGCTCCGTGTGGTTACGTCACAATGTCGGAGAAGGAAGTCCATGGCGCAACTACGTGAGAAAATCTCTGGCATCGACGTGAAAAAAACGTTCCATGTCAAGTGGCACGGTGGTGTTCGTGAGCGTTTATCCGACATTAAAGGGGCTGTGCAACAATTTTCAGACTATGGCCAATCAACTGCGGAAATTAATCTGCGTCACCTATGGAACGAAACGCAGAAAACCGTATTTTATTGCGAGCGCTAGTTCTTATTTTAAAAAAAATGAAACAAATCCAAGGTCAAAGTGCCTCTCCACTCTCCACGTCGACTTTCGAGTGACGCACTCTGGGGGTTCACGTAGTTTCCCCTTGGGTTCTCTCTTCAGAAACCAGCCGCTTCCTCCGCGATTGTCGACTAGGATCAGCCTCGTCGAAGGTCGCGGCGAGCGATGAACGCAAAGGACGGTTCGCCACGGGGCTGACTGCGAGTGTAGCAGCGGAGGGGGACAGGTTTTGTTGACTTCCGCGTGCCCCCAGAGACTGTGTCATTTTAGTTCCCCTTAACCCCGACAGGCGGCTGCAGATCGGCAAATAATTCGTTTTTTTGCTTCGCGATTACGCAGCAGAATAGCAGTTTTTCGGGGATAGGTGACGCGTTTTGGGTCACTTGGGCTTGCATGAACAATATAAAAAATGCAAACTGCCAATTATTTCAATATTAAAATCATTGCACGGCCCCTTTAATATATATTTTTAAAAGAGCAGTCTCGTACAATTTATTATATATATAATATAAACGTAATATACAACGCGCTACCAAGGTTGAAAGTACCAATTTTATATTTATGATCTTTTTATATTTATATTTATGATTTATATTTTATCTTCCAAACCGCGGGACTACGTGCAGTCCCGCAGCTTCCCACACTTTTCGAATGAACCGGTCCGCTCTGACGTTTTCTTCCCTCGTACGGGCTCCGATTCTGGTAAATTTGCGTTGTGTGTGAGCTGCTGACTGTCTAAAAAGGAAGGCTGAGACTTTCAGAAGGGAAAAGAGCCGAAAAAAATCAAGTCATCGCCGCAGGGAGCGGTCGGTGCGGTCGTGTCTGGTTCTTTTGAGACTTCTTTCCTTCCCGTCGTTTCTCTGTCGTCACGGCAGTCTCAGGTCGTTTTTTTTTTTTTTTTTTGTGTGTGTGTTCGCTTGATACTACGGCATTTACGTGGATTCGCGGAACAAGTCCTGCTACGGTTTGAGTGACATGTGTGCCAACTAGTCAACGATAATACTGGTTGATTATCGATAGACCTCTCTCTCGACAGAGAGAGACTTCTTAAGAGTTCGTGTTCAAATGTTTTCGTGGTGGATATCGCGGGACGTATGGATACGATCGACAGGTGAGAAACAACTTATTTACGGGCTTTCTTGGTCATGTAGGACGCAAGTAAAGTGCTGCAGTCGATTTTTTTTTATCTTGTGATAGAATGAAATTTCGTTCTTTGTCGTTATCCGTGTGCTGTTGCGTCGACATTATAAATAGGCGTGGTAATCTAGTTTTTACTGAAATGTGAATAACAAGTTTGTATGATTATTGAAAATCCGTTCTTCGTGCTTATATGTTTATACTAATTTTATTTTATTGCCTTCACCGCGTTTATACTAAAATCTTAACTGTATTAAGGTTATAGTATTATTGTATACAAAATAAGTTATATTTTGTTCTAAGGCAGCTCGAGCCCATAGGGAGAGGTAAATTAGTTGACTGTAAATGGTAAGTTTAGTACCCCTGCCACACGGAAAAGTTAATATATTTTCATTAAATGATATGGGATATAATCAGCTCGCGGTCTCGAGTGATTATACAAGCGTAGCAAGCTGATCTGTCGACCCCATAATGTAATTCGATCGAAATTACATTAATTTTTCCATGTGGCCGGGGTATAATGCAAGAATTCAGTGACTGCAGGCGATAATACCGCTTACATCAGTGGTTCTCAAATGGGGGTCCGCGGGCCCTTAAGGTGTATTCACACGACGGACCAAATTGCTGTTTTGGTCCGCGGGCCGCGCATCGCGTGATCTTACGTCACCGGTCTTTGAGGTCCGCCGGCGGTCCGCGGCCCGCACTTCTGAGAAATGCCAAGCGACTTTTCTCGCCCGGACCTTGGCGGCGGACCGCGGCGTTTTTAGTATAATTGAAGAGCTAAGTCTGGCAACAAGCTGACTTTTGTTGCTTGGATTGGAATCCAAATCCAAAGTCGTTTTCTTTTGGCTCCAGCTGCTGAAGACGAAAAAGACGAACCTTTTGTTGTGCGACGATGGCGGCATGGTGCGACGATGCAACTTTTTAATTCATCGAGCTCGTGGAGCAATTCCCCGCTTTGTGAGATTGCCCTTTTCGGTTCACTTAAGTCCTCCTTGTCCTCAATAGTCAACGCTGGGGCCACAGCGGCCAAACGTCTCTTTCACTCAACCTCCATCTTGGCTCCTTACAAATAACCTCAAGAGGGCGCTGCGGTCGTCGGAAGGGGCAGACGTGTCTCACATCGGCTCCCGCTTCGAAGTGTCCTAATTAGCGTCTAATTTGCCTAATTCTTCCGAATTTTGGTGCCAACGTTTCGGGGGTGACGCGAGGAACCTGTGGATACCAAATTTGTAGGTGTGGACCCAGAAGTTTTGATTTTGGGAGGACTTTGCTTCTGGAGGCGGCCGAGGGCCGCTAAGCCTAACCGACCGGGCCCGCCGACGGGGGGACTTAGTAGGGTTACCAACCGTCCCGGATTTTGCGGGACTGTCCCGACTTTTCATAAAGCGTCCCGAGTCTCTCATCGTCCCTGTCGGGACAGCTATATGTCCCGGACTTGGTCCAGACGGTCGAGCTAGAAATCTTATATGTGGTCCAACGTACGCCCAACAATGCACGCCACGCTGCGAAACAGAGTTTGCACGAATCGCACGAACACAATGCTGCGGTGTCTAGCGTTGGCTGCGAGGTTTTAGCCACTTTAGCATGCAAGAGCAATAGCAAGCAGGAAACCGCGGCGGGCGCGCGTTATCATCATTATCATTTGTATAAACTCCTTTCCTTTGCCATCTGCTTTCTCCTCCCTCGCGCTACCCCTACCTACCTACCTCCCCCTCCCTCCCCCCCCCCCCCCGTCCCGCCTTCCTTTATTGCAGAGTTGGTAACCCTAGGACTTAGACGTCGGAAGATGATCGCCAACGTGAGTACAAGTTCTGGAAGCACTATCGTGGAGGTTCCCGGCATGGAAGTCGAGCCTGAAGAGTGCGCAGGATGGCTGCATTTTAAAATCGGCAGGAAAAACGAGGTTCAGGAAACTAAGGCTAACACGAGGGCCGTCCGGCGAACAATGGCGGCGTCGACTAGGGCAGCCAGGATGCCGGGAATATTACCGAAGGAGGAGAACAAGATTATCGTCAGGCCTCGCGGGGGCCTAAACCTCGCCAAGACGTCGGCTATTACGGTCATGACGGCAATTAGAACGGCGGCGAGCCTCACGCGAGCCGAGACCATGTACGACACCCAATGCCCGAACGTACAGCAAAACATCGTGGTAATCAGTACGCCCGACGACTTGCGAGCAAGGAAATACGCCGGGGTGAAGGAAATCAAGATCGAAGACCGAACCTACGAAGTGAGTGCCTACGCGGCCGCACCAGACGGAGCCGTGAAGGGTGTCGTGAGGGAAATCCCCGTGGAAGACTTTGTCGGAGACGATAACGGACAACATTCTGAACGCAAATAAATTCCAAGGCAAGAGCGGCGCAGAGAATCGGGTCATCGACTACCATCATCGTGGTCTTCGAGGGTCCGAAGGTGCCGAACTACGTGTACTACGGAGGCGGACTGCTCAGGTGTACAGCTGCAACGGAAAAAGAGTAGCAGAAGTGACCGACGACCGGAGCGGCAAAATCGCGACACGCGGCGCTATTTTTCCCGAGAGAGAGGGCCAGTCACGTTCCATGTCTTAATGCGGGGGTGGCCGGCAGAAAGCAGGCCATCCTAAAACCCGCATTTAGAAAGCTATCTTATCGCTCACTTTTCTGCCGGCCACCCCCGCGGTGAGATATGGAACGTGACTGGTGTACGATATGAGGGCCGAGTCTTGGAAAGGAATAAGGAAAGTATATTTACATTAAAGACAAACGTTAGGTAATTAGGCTAAGAGCGAGTTAGTGGTGGCTGGCTTGACTGGCTGAAGGCTTGACAGGCATCAGACTGGCACCAGACTCGAACGCACGTGCCGTCCGGGCCGGGCACGAGGGCGGCTTCTTTGTCAACTGTCACCAGGCACGTTCACTTGGTAACCGGACAAAAGCTCACCGGACAAAAGCTCACCGGACAGAAGCTCACCGGACAAAAGCTCACCGGACAGAAGCTCACCGGACAAAAGCTCACCCGTTTTTTGACAGACCCGGACAAAAGCTCACCCATTTTTTGACAGACCCGGAAAAAAAGCTCACCCCGATTTTTTTTTTTTTTTTTTTGCTACCCGGGCGAAACACGGGCTGAAATAAAGTGCGGACGCGATGAACGTTGGACCGTTTTTAGGAGAACTTGTACCCCATCCACCATTGAGTCGCAAATTTTTAAAAATACTTTGAAAGAACGGGAGTTGGGCCTTTTGGAAAAGTACAAGACAGATGACCAATTTAGAAAACTGTGCGGGATTTTAGACCGGCTCGCGTTCCTTCCATCACAGCTTGTTCCACAAGAACTAATTCCACCAGGGAAAAGTCTACCGGTGACATCGGCTACCTGCTGGACAATTTTGATTGCACGTATGTCAACGGCCGCTTCCGTTAGGCTTCTGTTCCATCTGCAGCGGCACCCAGAGCGAATTCTTTTCTTCGCCTGACTCTGCGCCGACGACGACCGGAGAATATGTACGACGCCACTCTTCAAGATAAAGACCGGATGAACAACACCTGCGAAGGATGGAGTACCGGGTTTCAGAAGCTCGTCGACCACGCCCATCCAAGCATCTTGAGGCTGATTGAATGCCTACAGCAAAATCAGGCGCTCGTTGCCACGGCATTGACACAACCCCGGAGAAATGAGCCCACAGTAAAGCGGGTGCGAAAAACCACTCTGCGCCTGCAGAATCGTTTTAGAAATATTTACGAGGGCTTGCATGTACATCGAGATCTACCAAGACTGCTGGAGCTAGTAGGGGACTGCATTCGCTCCTAACCAATCGATAATTAAACTTGTTTGTATTAAAATCAACAAACCATGCGCCTGTCAGATTTAATTTATCGTATCGTTTTTGCCTTTTTGTGTCGCACGCATGCACCTAAGTTGTCCGCACTCGTGTTAAGACCAACATGAAATTTTCTCGTGGTGAGCTTTTGTCCGGGTCTGTGAAAAAATGGGTGAGCTTTTGTCCGGTGAGCTTTTGTCCGGTGAGCTTCTGTCCGGTGAGCTTTTGTCCGGTGAGCTTTTGTCCGGGATTCCGTTCACTTGGGGCGCGTCAAAGGCAATACAAAGAGGAAAAGGAGACGGAGGATATCACGCGCTCACACTGGCACTCTCGCTATCGGCACGCTAGGGAACAATAGCGCCGCGTGTTGCGATTTTGCCGCTCCGGTCATCGGTCACTTGTGCTACTCTTTTTCCGTCGCAGCTGTACTTTATACCGCAAGCACTATGAGGTCTGCAGGGGCTGCGGAAAGGTCGGACACCAGGTAGTTGTTTGCCCGACGCCGGAGACCAAGGTGTGCATCGGGTGCTGAGAAAAGACGGACCGGGACCACCAGTGTACGCCGAAATGTAAGCTATGCGGGGGTCCACACGTTACCGGGGACAAGGAATGCAAGAACAAATTCAAAACGCCGTACATCGTGAAGCGAAGACAATGGAAACGCAAGGAACTAGGCCTAACGGCCGAAAAGGCGGGAACGGGGAATCCCCCTCCGAAGAAGACGGCGGAGGACTTCCCGCAGCTGCGCCCCCGAAACTTGCGATCGCGGACGCCGAAGCGAACCGCGTTTCGCTCGAGGAGCAGGAGCGCAGGCGGCAAGGTGAAGACGTCATGGGCACAGGTGGCCGAGCAGTCGGGGAGCAAGGAAATGAAAGCGCTCAAGGAGGCGAACAAGCAGCAGGCGAGGAAGATCGCCGAGCTCGAAGATACTATAAAGAGAATGGCGGCAGATATGGCGGCGATGAAGGAAAGAAAACAGAAAACGGAAGAAAAGGCTCCGGCAAAGGAGGACGAGGTTTCCGTGGAAATGGTCGAAGAACCACCGGCTAAGCGAAAAATCCCGGATGGGAGCAGATTCCGAAGACCGGAAGAAAACCAAGACCGTAGGCAAGAGTTCAAGTCCCTGTCAGCGCGGGTAGACAAACTTCAAGAGAAAGTGGATAGCCTAGACAATCGCCTCACGTCCATGGAGAACCGGTTCATGGATATGTTCACCAAGATCACAGAACGACTGGACACCCTAGCAAGTCTCATACCGGCCCAACAATGGCAGCCACGCTAAAGGTGTGGATATGGAATTGCAGGGGCCTAGAAAACAAGAAATCGACGCTGCAACAATACGTACGCAACCAGACCCGCAAGCCGGACGTCATCATGGTGCAAGAAACCATTAACCAAGAGCCGAAGCTGTCGGGGTACCGGGTCCACGCCAAGGGTCCGGAGCAAGGCCAGCGAGGCATATGCACCTTCGTGAAGAGGGGCGTAAACTCGCTGGAGTACGACTGCAAAGGGGATCCCAAGCTCGAGAAGCAGACGGTGGAGATAATCGTCGGGAAAGAAAGCATATTCCTGGCGAACGTCTACAGCAACCCGAAGCAGAACAGGCAAAGTTTCAAGCACCTATTCCACGAGAACTTGAGACGGGCCGGGGAAAGCACCCTGGTAGTAGCAGGGGACTTCAACGCCCCGCACACGTACTGGGGCCACAAAGCGGTAACAGTGAAGGGAAGGAACCTGCTGCAAGACGCGACCGAAGCGGACCTACAACTGATCACGGATCCTCGGCAACCGACCCTAATGGGAAGGAAGTCGACGGACCGAGACACTACGCCCGACCTGGTCTTCACCAACGAGGGGGAAACCACATGGACCAACACGAAAGAAGACCTAGGAAGCGACCACTTCATCGTGGAGATCCAGATCCCGCTGAAAGGCAAAGCGAGAACCCCCAGGAAGCTAACCTTTACAGACTGGGAGGTATTCAGAGAGGCGGCGCCGAAGGGGGAAATCACTGACATCGAGGCCTGGACGAAGAAACTGCAGCGAGCGGCCACGGCAGCCACGCGGGAAATAGAGACGACCGAAGACACCGACGGGAAGATGGACAGCAGGCTAGCACACCTGATCGAAGCCAAGCAGTCCATCACCAACCGGTGGCGGCAACAGAGGCTCAACAGAAGGCTTCGCAAGAAGATAGCGGAGCTCAACAAGAAGATCCAAGAGCACTGCACGAAACTCTCGTCGCAGCAATGGGACGACATGTGCCACAAGGCGGACAAGCAGATGCACAACGGGGCGACGTGGCGGCTGCTCAGGCACCTGATCGACGAAACAAAGACCAAGGGCTACCAACATAACAGAATGGCCGGCATCGTCCAAACAGCTATCAGGGAGCTGGGAGAGGAAGAAACCAAGAAGAAGCTGCGAGAGAAATACCTTCCAGAAACCGAAAAAGTGGTACACGGGGACTACACAGGAACGGAGAACGAGAGGCTAGACAGAGATCTGGAGCCCTGGGAGGTCCGAAATGCCCTCCAGAGGGTGAACGGCAAGTCGGCGGCAGGACAAGATAAGGTGAACAACAAGACTCTCCGAAACCTAAGCGATGAGGCGGTGGAGGCTCTCACGGAGTACTTCAACGAGTGCTGGAAAGCCGGGAAGCTTCCGAAGCAATGGAAAACAGCAAAAATGATCCTGATTCCGAAGCCAGGGAAGCCACCGGGCATCGAGCACCTAAGACCCATCTCGCTGACGTCTTGCGTGAGCAAGGTGCTAGAGCACGTGCTCATGAACAGATGGAAACGATAGCTGGAAGACGAGGGGCTCTTCCCGAACACCATGTATGGGTTCAGGGAGATGCTCTGCACGCAAGATGCGATGGCGTTAATCAAGAAAGAAGTGGTCGATGCGAAAAACATTGGACGAGCACTTCTAGGCCTAGACCTGCAGAGCGCCTTTTACAAGGTGAAGCACTCGGCCATCCACCAAAGGGTAGCAGAGCTAGGCTTTGGCCGGCGAAGCTATGACTACGTCAGAGACTTCCTGACGGGCCGGACGGCAAAGCTACAAGTCGGAGAGCTAGACATCGAGGAGAGAGAGCTGGGGAGTGTGGGGACGCCGCAGGGATCCGTCATTTCTCCGCTCCTCTTCAACCTGGTCATGACGAAGATTGCGAGGCGACTCGAAACCCAATCGGTCCGCCACACGATCTACGCCGACGACATCACGCTGTGGTCCGTGAGGGACGAAGAACAACAAGCGCAAGACGAGCTGCAAGAAGCGGTGTTATCCATCGAAGAAGAACTGGAGGGCACGGGCCTGGCCTGCTCTCCGAGCAAATCAGAGCTACTCGTGATCAACCCGAAGAAAAAGACCTGGGACCAGCTAACCGTCCAAACAGGAACGGGACAGGTAATCCCCAGAGTCAAGAAGATAAGGATCCTGGGCCTGATAGTAGACGAGACCAGGAAGAACATGGAGACGGTACACAAGCTAGAACACAAAACAAATGCGGCAATACAGCTCGTCAAGCGGGTGGCGAATCTCTAGGGGGGCATGCGGGAGAATAGTCTCATGCGCATGGTCCAGTCCTTTGTGATCAGCCACTTGGTCTACATCGCAGCCTTCCACAACTGGAAGTACAACGAAAAGAAGAGACTGAACTGCATGATCAGGATGGCCTTCAAGAATGCACTGGGGCTCTACGCCAGCACGAACACCGAGAAGATGGAATCGCTGGGGGTTCACAACAGGCTGGAAGAGGTCATCGTGGCTCAGCGAACGGCTCAGGTCGCCAGGCTAGAAAAAACGAGAACGGGAAGGGAAACGCTAAGAAAACTGAAGATAGAGGCCCAAACAGGCCCAGAAGATTGACAGGTGGACTCGACGGCGATGGGGAGGCTGGATATCCGGCCAATACCGAGACACATGCATCCGGTACACGACGAAGGCAGACGCAAGGCGAGGGCCCAGGCCCTCACCAGGGAACACGGGGAAGACAGCGGCACGGTCCACGTCGACGCGGCAAGACACGGCGACCACTTCGTGGCGGCAGTGGTGCGTGCGAAGGACGGTGGACTAGTGACAGCGGCAAGCATCAGAACTCAAGAAGTGCGCGTAGCGGAGGAGGTGGCCATCGCACTGGTGGCCTCCCTGCCAACAGTGAAAGTGGTGCTCAGTGACTCTATGAGGGCGCTAAGAAACTTCATGGCAGGACGAATTAGTCAGGCCGCAGCGAGGACACTGGACAATAAGAGTTGCGGGAAAGTAACACTTAAATGGTACCCTGCTCACGAGGAGGGAAATGCGGTGGCGGACGCCATGGCTCGCGCGTTGGGAGACCGAGCCGGCAGCCAGTTATCACATTACGAACCTCGTGAGTATGGAGAAATGCTTAGGACACTCAGGCTAGACAGGCAGCTACTACCGGCACCCCACCCCAACCTCACGAGGAAGGAGGCGGTGGTATTTCGACAATTACAAACACGATGTATGTTAACCCCAGTAATAGGGAAGCATATTCTCCCAGACCTATTCCAGGACGACGTGTGTAAGTTATGTAAAAGCGACAGGGCAACGCTTGCGCATATCGCGTGGGACTGCAGCAAAAGAAGACGGGAAGCAAGCCAAGAGGCGGACCTTCCACCGGAACTCAAAGACGCCACCGAAAGCGACAACTACTACAGGCCGTCCAGCAGATCGCGGCACTCCTAGAGAGGCAAAGTCCTCGGAGGGTGCTAGCGACGACGTGAGGCCGCGTCCGGTAGTCTAGGGCTACTGCTGCAGGCTCAATAAAAGTTTTACACACACACACACAATAACCTCAAAGCAGCTCGCTGCATGCGTTTGGCGGAGCTGTGAGGTCGAGGGTTAGACCGGCCCGTTCGCTCTGTCTTCTGCTCTTTTGGTCCGCCGTGTGGATGCTCATTGCAGCCGGGCGGCCCGCGGGCCGCGCATCACATGATCAATCGGTCCACGGCCCGGTCCGTCGTGTAGATACACCTTTAGGGGTCCGCGAAGGCATTCTAGGGGTCCGCGAAGCCCTGCCTCATCAGTCAAGCCCGGCAATAAAAGTTGTCTTTTTTCAGATCGAGAAGGAATGTTTCCATTTTCTGGCTAGTTTTCTCGTGTGTATGTCAATAAGACGAGTCTACTTCACACTAGCACTTGGTTAAATCCATTTATTAAGTCATTATTATATTTAACTTATAAATTCCCCCTCCCATCACCACGAAAGGGGTCCTCCATCATCTCCGCCGATACACAAGAGGTCCGCGAAACATCGATGGTTGAGAACCAGTGGCTTACATACTCGTAAGTGACACTTGTCTCGCCGTGTCCGCGTTGACTACGTCTACCTGATTTATAACTGTGATCTGTTTTGCTGTGTCCAATCACTGCGTGTCTCGCCATTTTGTCGAAGTTTTTCTGTATAAAATATGCATTCCTGCAGCAATAATGGCGTGACTCAGTGTTTTCGACTTAAAACAATCGCATTTTTCTATAGACGTCTTATACGTTACAGTTATCTATATCAGACTGGAATTCCCTCCCCGACGACACCGTAACAGTAAAAGAGTCCACTAGATTTGGTTCAGCAATTGCCACTCTTTACGATACGTAAAAAAGAGCGGAAAGAGGAAAGGATTCCTAACTATTGTTGATTTGTATGTGTATCGTTGTTTTTGCCCCCCTTATGTAAAGACCCTACTGGGCGCTATAAGGGTATATTAAATCAAATGAAATGAAATGAAATGCGGTTACATTGAACGAAAATTGCAGCATCTCCCAGTAGATCAAACTGTCAAGAGCGCCGTTTTGCTCTGCAAGCTGGCTTTCCCCCAATTCGAGCATCACGTTGGGGGAAAGCCAGCTTGCAAAGAAAGCTGGCTTTCTCTGCAAGCTGACTTTGCCAAAAAAAAAAAAAATGGCTTTTTTGGCAACTGCGCGGTTTACGCGGTTGCCAAAAAAAAAAAAAAGCTGGCTTTTTTTTTTTTTTTTTTTTTTTTGGGGGGGGGGGGGGGGCAACCGCGTAAACCGCGCAGAAGAAAATATAAATTCTCTTTTGCGTAGGAAGCGGGGAGGCAGGGATTTCCCCAGACCGCCCCTAGGGGGGGTTTAGACCCCCCCTCGTTTTTCCGAAGGCACCCCCTTAATTCACAACGACTCCTATATTCGCAATGCCCCCCACCCTTTAACCCCCCCAAAAAATTTAGACACCCCCCCCCCCCCCCTGATTTCAATTCCTGGGGAAACCCCTGGGAGAGGGTGAGCCGGTGAGACCTTGAAAAACGAAGAAGCGGCCACTGAATTGCCGCGTAGAGCGTCCCTCATGACGTACAGGCGCTACTTCAAGAGTTGTGGATCGCTCTACTAAACTGCAGCCCAATCGGTCCCTGCCTGGTCCGCCCTCCCAAGAAGTCACACGAGCAAGGGTAGATTCAAAACGTTTTACTGTTTTCGGCGCCTTAGTTGTGGGCCTGGCTGTCGCAGTCGTCGTCCGGGTGTCTTGCCCGTGCCTTTTCAGAACTCTCGTGCTCTGCCGACTGAGCTAGCCGGGTCTCGTGCTCTCTCACACGCGCGCTGGGCCGCCGGCCACCGCTCCTGCCCCCTTGCGCGCCGTCGTCCTCCTCGGCTTCCCACACTTCCCCCCCCCCCCTCTCAAGGCCCGGTCTTCGGGGGGACCCCGGGTGTTCACTGGTCTTGGCCGAGGAGTTGTTCCACCTCGGCCATGATGGCATCGTCGGAAGTCGAGGGGGACGGAGTGGGCTGGTGGACGACACTGGCCCGATGGCTTGGGCCAGAAGAGGTGGTGGCGGCCGATGTTGTGGGGGCCGTCGTGGTGGCGGGTTCGATGGCGGCGGCTGCGGCAGCCGGTGCGGCGGCACGGTTTTCGGGAGGCCGGGCTGGCTGGACGGAGGCCAAGGCAGCGGGAGCCAGGAGGTCCGGGCGGCTTGCCCTCAGCGTCTGGACCGCTGCCGCCACGTTGTCCGGGAGGGGCTGTGCCTCCAGCAGGTCGGTATGAAATCGACCTGCTTCGTGGGTCTCCAGATGTATTATTGGGACCCCGCACAGCCAGCAGGTGTCAGGCGCTCCCAAGACCCGTGGCGCCGCCGGCTGCGTGTGGCCACAGAACGGGAGTGGGACTTGGTGGTCGGGCTGGCCAGGCGTTGGTCTGGGTTGGTGCTTCCAACGCCGGCGGGAGACGAAATGGACCGCCCCTCCTTTCTCCCACGCCGTCCACGTGGCCACGGTGTGGCAGGGGGCCCGACTCCAGGCAGGTCCCCCGTCGTAGATGGACCCGCTCTGTGGTGCGGGGGTGCTGTCGCGGACGGCCCTGCCCCGTGCCGCGCAGGCCTGCCTGCTGCCGGGCTCGCGGTACCTGCGGAGCCCAGGCGGCGTTCGCCCGCTCCGCCGTTCGGCCATCCTCGGTGTTGACGCCTCTCTGGGCGGCCGCCCCGAGGGTTTGGTCGACCGGACCACTGGGGTCCAGCCGCCCCGGGGCCTGGCCCGTCCGGTGGGCCTCCTGGGTATGGCCCGGCGGTTTCTCCAAGGAGGCATCCTGTGTAGAGAGAACACTGTCAGAACACCGAAAAATCATCACTTTCTGTGGCCCAATGAGGCGGCGGCGGTAGTTTTCATTAACTATGTTCCCCATCGCGACGGTAATACCCCTTCAAGTCCGCGATGTGGACTGGACCCGACTCCTCATTTGTATCACACCGAGTGAGTTTATAAGTAAGCTGTGACATTCGCGTCTTTACCTCATAGGGCCCTTCACATCTATGAGAAAGCGATGCGGCGAAACCGCTATACTTTGTCTCACCTTAGCATGGACTAACTGCGAAGGCCGTGCAAGCGCGAGCGGGTAGCCTTGACTGCCTTGATTGGAGCACTCGCTGCACGAACGCTCGAGCAGCCGCCGAGGCTTCATCCAAAGCAAATAGCTCGAGCATTTAGCTTGCGCGGATAACAATAGTCCATGCTAAGGTGAGACGAAGTATAGCTGCGTTACTCAGAAGGTGGGTTCTTCTCAGGACCAAGTCACCAACTTTGAATTCCAAGTGCCTATGGCTCCTGTCATACTGCGCCGCTTGCTCGATCCTTGCGGCATCAAGATTCTCTCTAGCATCGTGCAGCGCCCCAGACAAGCGGTTCGTTAGCTGTTCCGCGAACCTAGAGAGCGGGCGTCCCTTGGTTGCTCTGTAACTCGTTCTCCAGTGGAGACGGTATCTCTTTACCCAGGTTCAGAAACGCTGGCGTGAAACCGGTCGATCTGTTCACGGTATTCCGGATGCCAAAACCCATCTCAGCGATGTGCTCATCCCAGTCTCGGTGTCTCTGCGTTAGCGCGATCAGCATGCTTTTGACATTCTGATTCACTCGCTCAGTGATATTGGCTTGGGGATGGTATGGTGTTGTCTTTTTGTGCTTTATGTTCAGCGCCAAGCAGGAGTCCACGAACACTTTACTAGTAAAATCACTAGCGTTATCACTAATGAGACACCTGGGTGTGCCGAAGCGTAGGAAAGTATCTAGTAACTTTTCCCAGATCCGCTCTGAAACCAGCTTCCTCAGTGGGTACAGCTCTGCCCACTTTGAGAAATGATCGGTAATAACTAAGAGGTACTGGTTTCCCCGTGGACTGCTCGGCAGTGGGCCGATGATGTCGCAAGCGACGATCTCCCACGAGTAGTGACTCTTCACCGACTGCATCAAGCCCGGAGGCTCGCCCCCTCTGGGCTTCGCTTTCTGGCAGGCTGGACAGCTGCGGGCGTATCGGAGTGCGTCTTGCCTCCTCCCCGGCCAGGTCGCGGCGCGGCATAACTTATGAAAATTCTTGCTGCCACTGCCATGACCTGCCAGAGCCGAGTCGTGGAAGTACCCGATAAACCTCTTCCGTAGCTTCCTGGGAATCACCACCCTGAAGGGAGACTCATTACCCTCCACTTCATCGATCGTTGGGATGTAGCGAAGCCATAAGCCGTCTTCGCCCAGCAGATATGAATCAAATTGATCATTAACTCGACCGCCAGCCTTCCCGGTGTCAACCGCACTTTCCGCCAGTTTACCCAACACCCGCTGACAAAAACCATCTGCTTTCTGGGCCTCGACAAGTTCTTTCTTGCTGATCACTTCACACCAAGCGACGATCCTTTGCTCCTTCGTGCCGCGCGCTAAGGCTGCTACGAGTGCAGGTTGCTTCGCCTTTTCCCAACCGTCCGTGAGGGACCTCACCTTTGCATCCGGAGACATTCTCCTGTTCTTCCCGCGCTTCTCGTTACACTCTGGTTGCGTCACCTCCTCCCAACCAACATCCTGGGGCGCCCGAGAGAGCGCGTCCGCGACCACGGTTGGTCGATCCCTTTCGGTACTCAACCGTGTACGAGTAGCGCTGCAAGGTTAGTACCCAGCGGGCCAGCCTTCCCGCGGGCTCTTTTAGCCTCTGAATCCAGGTAAGTGCTGCGTGATCAGTCTGAATAACGAAAGTCGTACCGTCTAAATAGAGGTCGAACTACTTCAGAGCAAACATGACGGCCAACCCCTCCTTTTCCGTCACGCTGTAGTTGCGTTGCGACGGTGTGAGCGTTTGACTAGCGAATGCCACAGGGCGCAACTGTCCATCATGCTCCTGTAGCAATACTGCTCCGACACCGTAGTCGCTCGCATCTGTCTGCACAACAAAATGTCTGCACAACAAAACGCCGAAGAGAAGAGAAGGCAGCACCCTGCTCTGGACCCCAGACCCACCTCGAGCCTTTCCGAAGCAGCAGATTCAATGCCCGCGCCAGCTCCGCGCACATCGGGATGAACTGCCGGTAAAAGCCAACCATCCCCAGAAACCTTTGAAGGCTCTTTACATCGTGCGGTGGTGGATAATCGAGAATGGCCCTCAATTTCTCATCGTTCGGCTTCAAGGTACGTTGTTTACGACAAAGCCTAAAAGATTTACCTTTGAGGCGGCCAGTTGCACCTTTTTGGGATTAATTGTTAGACCGGCCTCACTCATTCGACTTAAAACGATCTCGAGATGAGTTAGGTGCTCTTTGAACGACTTGGAGAATACCACAACATCATCCATGTAGTCCATGGCGAAGTTAAATTTCGCATCACCCAGCACGATGTCCATGAGCCGTTGGAAACTCGACGGCGAGTTCGACAACCCAAAAGGAAGACGCGTAAACTCAAATAACCCCCTGTAACAGGTGAACGCCGTCTTTTGGACATCGTGTGGCGCCACCTGGATCTGGAGAAAACCCCTGCTACAATCCAGCGTGGTGCAAACCCTCGCGCCTCCAAGCGAATACATTATAGACTCAATAGAGGGAAAAGGATACGCGTCCCTTCTAGTGACCTCATTAAGTCTTCGGTAATCAACGCAAAGGCGCGCGGTGCTCTTTCTTTGGCGCCAAAACTACTGGAAACGCCCAGGAACTCTGCGGTGGCCGCACCACCCCCGTGTCCAGCATCTCCTCGAGAGCGAGAGCCGCGTCTAGGAGGGCCCGTTTACGTACGCTTAGTGGTCTAGGATTACACCCCCCCCCCCCCCCCGGCCTGGCCTCTCCTGTATCTATCCTATGTTGTAAAACAGTCGTAAGCCCGGGTCTCTCGGTAAACATAGCTGCGTGTTGGGACAAGGCGTTCGCTAGCATCCGCCCTTGGTCGGCGGGCTCATCGAAAGACGCAATTATCATTTCGACGTTCCCGGGCACGGCTCGCGCAGCTAATACCTACTTCTGATGTGACGCAGCGAGCGAACGTTCCATTCCCTGCACCAGAGGTGACGGGGCAACAAAGCGAATAAGAGGGGAAAACGCACTATAACGATACCCGTTGTTCCTCAAGTCCAGGATTATGCCCTCACGACAGACGAAGTCCTGCCCCAAAATAACAGGAATTGACATACCGGGCAAGTAAACGAAATGTCGCCTCCTTCATCTGCCGTCAAGGCTAAGGTGAAGGCGCATCGCCCCCTGCGCTTCGGCCAATCCTGTCGCTAAACGCAGCGGAGTTACAAGTTCCCGCCCGCAAAGGTTCCTGTTACGGCAGTCCTCGTACACATTATCGCCAATTAGAGAAAGAGTAGAACCGGTATCAATTAGTGCCGAATATTCTCTACCACCGATCTCTACCCGCACGTACGAGCCCTTCCACAGGTGTCGTGCTCTGAGCCCGACACGCCGACGGGGCCATCGCACAGTCGCCGGCCACAATTTCCGCCCTGTCGGCACACTGATACTGGGCCTCGGCAGCGGCCGGAAAACTCGACTCAGAGGACCTGATTAGTGGCGCCGGCCTCTGGCGTTTCCCTGGGAACCCTGAGAACCAGACGCTACCCACGTGCAAGGCCGCCTGATGTGCCCAAGACGGTGACAGTTGTAACACCTGACTTGTGGCCGGTCGTTACGCGCAACCTGTCCATCGTTACCCTCACGCGACACTTCATCTGTGGCAAACCGCGGTGAGTCATGATTCCCGCGACTGTCGTGACCAGTCGCGCCTCCGCGGTGGTTAACCGCTGCGCCACCCCTACGAGTCTGCACTCGGGCCGAGTTTGCGTTGGCTGCCCTGCGCCTTTGCTCGTAAGTGAAGGGCTCCAAAGCCCGGGGCGTTATGGCTACCCCGTGACCGCGCTCCGCAACGGCCGTATACGCCGTGCGCAACTCGATGTGAGTGTCTGCGGCGCGTCCTGCCCACGCGCATCTTGGCTCTAGGGACTCCTCGGCCCTCGGAGGGGGGTGGTACTGCAGCTCAGCGAGCAAGCCCGCTTGGACCGTTCGCGCCTCTCTGGCAAGTGCCTCCAGATCCGCGAAATCCCGTCCGCGCAGATAGGTTTTGATTCTAGGGTGACATTGCCGTATCGCTCTAGCTACCTTCTCTGCGTCAGACGCGGATGGTTCGGCCCTCGAGTAGAGCTCCTGGAGCGCGCGAACGTACTGCACGAGGCTCTCGTCGGGGTGCTGAGTGCGTTTAGCTGGTTCGTCCCTAATCCGCATCTCATAATCAGGGGGCAAACATTCCTCCCTAAACCGCGTCCGGAAGTCCGCCATCGATGGAAACGGTCGTTGCAACCATCTCCAACGCGACGCGTCGCCCGTTAACGCGGTCGGCGCGATCTGCACCAAGGCCGTTTCGTCTGATGCTCCCAACGCGGCTACATACGCATCCAAGTCCTGTAAGAAATCGTGGACCGATTTTCCGTCGGAATATCCCACGTAGGTCGGCGTCGGTACGGACAACCGCGGTCGGGGCAGAGACGTAGGCGCGGCACTCGCGACTCCTGGAACCGTCGCGATTTGTCGCGAGAACGTCTCCATCATCGCCGTCATGGCGCACATAAACTCGCAGATGTCTGCCGCGCCTCCAGCTGGAGCTGGTGGTAAAATCCCAGCATCTGGAGATGCTCGCGTACTAGAGCCTTCTCCGGCCCCCGCAGCGTCAGACGGTTCCTGAGTTCCGCTCTCAGACGAGTCGTCCTCGTCCCTATTGGGGGTCGACCTCGTCTTGGGGGACATCGTAAAACGCCGTTCACACTCTTGCGACCGAGTAAGACCGAGAAAGACCCGTCGGATTTTTAAGCCTTTTGAGACTTCTTAGGACCGGATGCGCTGCAGCGGAGCAGGTCCTAAGAGATCGCAAGAGGCTTAAAAACCGGTCTGGTCTCTCTCGGTCTTACTCGGTCGCAAGAGTGTGAACGGGCCTTTAGCGTTTACCCTTCTACACCACGCTGAACGCTCAATAGATCTGTGTGACTCCCGGGACGAACAGAACAAGCAGCAGACCAATCGGGCCCCACGTTGGATGCGCCAGTTGTGTGGGTCGCTCTACTAAACTGCAGCCCAATCGGTCCCTGCCTGGTCCGCCCTCCCAAGAAGTCACACGAGCAAGGATAGATTCAAAACGTTTTACTGCTTTCGGCGCCTTGGTTGTGGGCCTGGCTGTCGCAGTCGTCGTCCGGGTGTCTTGCCCGTGCCCACGGTGCCCGTGCCTTTTCGGAACTCTCGTGCTCTGCCGACTGATCTAGCCGCGTCTCGTGCTCTCTCACACGCGCGCCAGGCCGCCGGCCACCGCTCCTGCCCCCTCGCGCGCCGTCGTCCTCCTCGGCTTCCCACAGAGTAAACAACTTTTCTAAATGTGGCGTGCTTGTTTGATGTCATTTTCATTAAAGCTTTTATCTAAAATTACCCGCTATATCGAAGACGGTTTTTTGCGAGTTCGATATAAACAGGTTTGACTTAACAGCGGTGCGTATGGATAATTTCCACGTTCTGTTCATTTTCAGATGCCTTCGACATGTACATCGGGCAAGCACCCTTGGATGTGTAGCCTAGGAAACGGAGGGGTCTCATGAACAAGTATATTGCGGAGCAACTTCAAGATATCAACAGGAAGCTGCAGTTTTAAGCTACTTTTGGGAGCTAACTCAGTTTTCCTGTTGATATCATGACAGTGCTGGGTTATTTGCTCTGTCATGCGTGTAATATATCTGTTTCGTCAACTGTACCCGCTTTCGAGTCATTTTGTTAGTTCCTTTTGCATGATCTTTTCAGGAAGGGTGTCGGGAGTTCATTTCAGTGGAGAGCCTCGGAATACAAACGGCAGACCGGAGGTTGCTAGCTCACCTTTTTCCGAACAGGAATTGTACAGGTGGACCTGCAGAATGGGAGGACCCACATAACAGGTCGACCCGTATCAGGTCGGGTGCTCCTGTTTGCGACCCGTTCACATATAGCACAACCTGTTTGCATCCGGGCCCCGTATGTCGATAACATCATATGACCCAAACAAGTCGACCTGTATTAAAACTATATGGGTTTTTTCAGTAGGGCAACACGGTTCATTGTACAGTATTCAGTAATCCTGTTCAGATTATGGTTTGCACCGGCCGAACGGTTTGGACATGGTTCATTTTACGGTATATAGTAATCCAGTCCAGATTACGGTATGCACCAGCCAGGCGGTTTGGACACGGTTCATTTTACTGTATACAGTAATCCAGTTCAGATTACAGTCACGGTATGCATATTTCACGGTAAGATTCCCGGTTTGATATTCCGGTTTGAATGTTACCGTGTTAAATTTCATACCGTTTTTTTCGGTAGGGTCGTGCCATTTCGTACCGATTATTTAGCGGTGTAATATTTTGTCCGTGTAATAAAATGTTTTCTAACCCCGTTGCAATGTGCAGCTTTCATTTTAGCTAATATGACACGCGTATGTGACTAAAAGCGCGTTACGACGGTCGATCCACGCGCGTTGCATTCGCTTTGACGCGCGCCCCCGATGGCCTTCCTTTGCGACGTCACGAGAAGAGCGCTACGGCCTTAGTTTCTAGGAGGTCGTTGTAGCAGGCAGGAAAAAGAGGTGAGGAGGAGGTAGGAGGGGTATACCCTCCCATCAGTACCCTTCCCTCCTCCTCCACAAGAGCTGTGCTCTAATTCGGTGTTACAGGGAGTTGTAAACGGCTTTCATTTTTTTGTTCTAGATATAAGTCAGGGACATGTATAAGAGAGAGAGAAAGAGATGGAGATAGAGGGGAAGAATAAAGTAAACAAAGTTCCCAGTGGCCGATGGCTGCAGGATCGTTTCTCGGATCACTAGTTCGTAATATGATAGCTCTTTGTACACAGTAGTTTCTCCTCACGTTTACTGTGTGAACGATTGCTATATTTATCAATGGCCTCATCTGAATAAAAATATGTAAAAGATGTGTGTTTGTTTCATAAAACTGGAACTCAGAGTCACTTCTCGTATAGGGCACTGCTAAGTGTAGGCTGTGAAAAAGGACCCCACTTCGGGGAGTTGTGTCTTCTTTCTCAATCAAATAATGCAACATGTTTTAATAGAAATGAATGTCGAAATAGAGTACGACAGGGTACCCAAATTTAAAAAAAATCGAAGGTGGTGGTTTCTTTTTTTTTTTTTTTATTCGCATCGGAGGTTTTTGTTGTTTGATTTTTTCCCTATGTTTGCCTAAATATATCCCGACTATCGTATCACTCAGATACTTTATATATTTTTAAATAATAACCATATATAAGTAAAATACTATCTGAAAAGTATGTGATAATGATTAAATAATTTCATGAGATAAAGGCCTTCAAAGTTTGCCATTTGTCGTTTGAGCAGGCATGTCTGGCAATTTTTAGAAAACGAAATATAATAAATATAATTACTATCTATTACAAGCAAGCTGTACCCATAGTTTGTTTCTAAAAAGTATTAGAATTTTCCTAGTCTTTTCGTATTAGTTATGCACTTTCAGACATGCCCCCTCCATCAGTGCGCATAAATACAACTGTCCACCTCCTCATGCCTTACGATTTTTCCTATCCCCAATTTTCTTTTTTCTGGTCAAAACTAAGTTTGGATTTGTTTATACCAGACACTAGATACTAGCATATAAAAACATCAGTTGATTTAAAATCTCGACCAGCCACCCTTTGGTCGATCTTACCTGAAAACACCCAGCTACACAGATTTGTTCTGTTGGGCTTTTTGGAAGAATCCCGCTCTGTGCAGAAAACGCTCTGTTTTGGGGGCATGTTACTGACTTTCACCCAGACTTGTACCTTACGCATTATAAGTAATCAAATTACTTGTAATCGATTACTTTTTGGAGTAATTTTGTAATCAGCTGATTACTTTTATTAGGCAGTAATCACAAGAGTAATCTTATTACTTTTTGAAGTGATAAAAATTACTTCTAACCGTTACTATTTTCCCACGAAACCCCCTCCCTCCCCCCCCCCCTTCACACACCTTTCTTTTTTTTCTGAAATGACAAAAATAAAATTTGCTTATTTTTTCGAACAGAAAAAAAAAAAAGATTTCTGCGTATCTGTTAGAAACGAGTTCAACCCCTTTGAATGTATAGTTTCTGCGGAATGTCCGTTTTTTTTTTTTTGTTTTGTTTTGTTTGTTTTTTTAGCTGGGACTGGGAGTGCTAAGCCCCAGGGAAGCCCCAGTGCGTGACAAAGGCCATTCAGGGCGAAGTTTGAGGGAGCAGAATGTAGCTTTGTAAGTCATTCGTTCAAACTAGCCCCCTCACGCACACACACACAGAAATAAACAAAAACAATCCTGCTTACCGTACCTACTCGCAGCCCATAGGAGAACCAGAACCGAAGAATGTCTAAAGCGGATGCAAAATATAACAAAGCCAGTTCAAATGCACGTCAAGATCCCATATTTCCCCTACGTGGTCTTTGTGACAGGCAAGGTTTCGAGGTTGGAGGTAGTTCATTGTTATGAGCGCTAAAGATCTAAGTCTTCACACAACAAAGTAATCGGAAAAGTAACGGTTACTTCTTAAAGTAATGTCCAATTACTCTTGCTGTCGAGTAATCAAGTAATCTAATCGAATACTTTTAGCCAAGATTAATAGTAATTGCAATCGATTACTTTTTTTAGTAACGTGTACAAGACTGCTTTCACCCGAATGCCTGTGATTCATCACAACACAGGACTGCGGTGTTCTCGGAAATAAATGCCAATCCCTGCTTTTTTTTCTTTTTTTTTTTTTTTTTTTTTGTCAGCTGGGCGCGGTTGATCGCAACTGATCGAGGGGAGACCTTAGTCTTTTTTGGTGCGCCCCCGACTTTCCCACGAGCTTCAAGTCGTTCTAAAAAGAGTTGATTTAGTGGTTTTCGATGATGCTCAGTAAGTTTCTAATTGGAACCATGTCTACTTTCACTAATTAAAAAGTTAACAAATTTTAATTAATTAGTCGACTGATCGTTACGATTAGCCCCCTATACCATGTCCCCCTGGCCGTATAACTCACCTGCACAAACCGCGTAAGTGTAGCTTTCACGCCTTTTTTTAAACAAATCTGTAAAACTTTTTTTTTATTTTTTATTCTTACAGATTTGTTAAAAAAAAAAAAACATGAAAGCTACACTTATGCGGTTTGTGCGAGTGAGTTATACGCCCGGGGGGACATTATATGGGTGGCTAATCTTTGCGATAAGTCGGTTAATTAATTAAAATTCGTTAATTAACTTTTTAAGTAGTGAAAATAGGCATATGGTTTCAATTAGAAACTTGTTGAGCGATATGGAAAACTACTAAATCAGTCATTTTCAGAAAGACTATCAGCGCGTGAGAAGCGTAGTAGTGCACTAAAGTTACCACTCGTGGAGCAGGTACAAGGCTATAGCCCGCGCAATTTTTCCGTCTCTTATCTAGCCCCAGCCTTGTACCTGCACCACGAGTGGTAACTTTAGCGCACTACTGCGCTTCTCACGAGCTCAAAGTCTTTCTATAAATTACTGATTTGGGGGTTTTGGACGACGCTCAGCAAATTTTTAGTTGGAACCATATGACTAATTTCACTAATTAAAAAGTTAATTAACGAATTTTAATTAATGAGCCGATTTATCGCAAAGATTAGCTACCCTTATAATGTCCCCCGGGCGTATAACTCACTCGCACAAACCGCATAAGTGTAGCTTTCATGGCTTTTTTTTAAACAAATCTGTAAAAATAAAAAAACACCCTATTATATACCCGTTTTTTTAACTTGTTAGATTTATTTAAAGAAAGCCGTGAAGTTACACTTATGCGATTTGTGCAGGTGAGTTATACGGCCAGGGGGATACAGTATAGGGGGCTAATCGTAACGATCAGTCGGTTAATTAATTAACTAAATTTCGTTAATTAACTTTTTAATTAATGAAAATATACATGGTTCCAATTAGAAACTTGCTCAGCGTCATCAAAAATCCACTAAATACTCTCTTTTTATTAGGATATAAGACAGGGACAGATTTTTACAGCGTTCTGAAAAGCGCCCAGTTTGGAGGCGTTTCTAGGTTTCGGTTCCTTATCAAAGCGCATTTGATGATGATGATGATGATTATGATGATGATGATGATGATGATGCGGCTGTTCCTTTTAGATCGGGCGGGCTCGAACAATATTCATGCCCAAGCCTTGCGTGTTATTGCCCCATAAGGTAGATCTTTTTCCACCAGTCCTCTAATCGTCTCTTTGTTGCCTCGACAGACGGCCTATGTGGGCCGCTGGAGGCCATAGGCTACGTTTACATGGATGCGACTGCAGCGCATCGGATCCAGTTAACGAATCGAATCGGTCCATGTAAACAACTCGGATCGGATCGGATCGGATCCGATCCGATCCGCTGGGACGGGGTGGTTTGAGATGGTCAATCCGAATCGAGACTCTCCATGTATACGCTAGCAGATCGGATCGAGTGCTCGAGCGAGGGATTACGGGAGCTTTGCTTTGCATGCCGCTAGGCAAACCGGACACCTCGGAAACATTCTGAAGGTCACGAAATTTGCGTTGTGATCCTTCGACACGAGGTGCCGCTACTGGTCGATCCGAATCCATGTAAACGTAGTGGCTGAAGTGGATCCGATTCGCTAACTGGATCCGATGCGCTGCTGTCGCATCCATGTAAACGTAGCCATAGTCTCGTTCGAGGCAGGCCTGTCCGCTGGTGCGGCTGGCCAAACCTCAATGGTTTGGTGTCCATCTCTAGTAACAGTGAAGCCCAATACTTCGGCAAGCTCCAGAGGGCTTTGAAGGTCTCGGTCGTTGTCTCGTGACCGGGATGGCCGGAGTCCTGCACATTCCAGTACAATGTGTGCTACTGTTTCGTCGTGGGCCCCGCACACCCGGCACACGTACGCGTTCACGGTAGAATCGAATTGTCGTCTGTAAGACAGAGTCCTTAGTGCCCCGGCTCGTGCCTCAAATAGTAAACGACTACCCAGGCTATTATTGTAGAGCCTAGCCTTCGAGCCGATGGTCCTCTTGTTTGCAACATACACATCGAGCGTAGTCTTCAATTGGGCATCTTTGAGCCACTGCTGTGTTTCCTGGTCGCGAACCTTTTTCCGGACCTCTCTCTCCCATTCCCTGGCCGACGACGCTTGGACAGGGTCGGAAAAAAACGTACTTGCTTTCGAGCTGGTATAGGCGCTTCTGCCAGCGGGTCTGCAGACAAGTCAGTTGAGTGTACCTGAACAGCCTTTTGGCCCACCGGCAGGTGTCCATATGTCGGAGACGTCCGTCGTAGGCGATTTTGCTGGTAGCTTCACGGGCTTCAAAAGAGGACTATCCCAAATCACCCTGGACAGCCTCATTTGCTACTGTACCATGACAGCCTAGCGCGTGGCGCCCGACCTCCCTCTGCCTACGTTCTATGTGAGCTCGGATATCTCCAGGGACACACACCACAGCGTTAGCAAAAGTCAGTCCTGGTACCACCACCGCCTTCCACAGCTCCCGGGTCACAACGAATCTATTGCGACTCCAAGATTCCGTCTGCGCAGAATGCTGGTTCCTCTGATGGCTGCTTGGCGGAGATGGGCGTGGTGCTCTTGCAAGTAGTCCTCTGTATTTGTGAGTGTAATGCCCAAGTACCTGTACGAGTTCACTACAGGTACACAGTCCACCCCGAGTCCGAAGACTGCCAGATGTTGGATCTTGTGGACGTGCAAACAGCACCGCTGCTGACTTGTTGATGTTGAATTTCAATTCAAGTCCTGTTGCTACCTCGGTACAGATATCTAGGAGTTTCTGCATGTCACAGACTGATGCCGCGGTCAGTACTACATCGTCTGCGTAGGTAAGTCCGGGTAGAACCCATTCGACGGTCAGACCATCTTCTAAGTGAGCCAACGAGAAGCCCAGTCCAGACCGGATCAGTTGCGTTTCGAGTCCGGTTACGTAAAGCATGTACAAAATAGTGGAGAGAGCGGGCACCCCTGACGCAAGCCCCTTGTCACCAGCACTTCCTCAGAGTTATCCTCACCTAACTTTGTCCTAACCGTGTTGCCACAGTATAGGCGGTGGATGAGGGTGACCCACTCTGGTCGCATGTCAAGATGTTGTAATCGACATATCGACTGGGCATGTGGCACACTTTACTGATTTAGGGGTTTTGAACGACGCTCAGCAAATTGTTAATTGGAACCATATGACTATTTTCACTAATTAAAAAGTTAACGAATTTTAATTAATTAGCCGACTTATCGCAAAGATTAGCTACCCCCATAATGTCCCCCCGGGCGTATAACTCACTCGCACAAACCGCATAAGTGTAGCTTTCATGACTTTTTTTAAACAAATCTGTAACTTGAATAAAAAAAAAACACCCCATATGGGTGATTTCATCTCAACTCAGGCACGAATTTAGGGTCGAATTTTTAATTTTGACGAAAAAAATATATGTTTTGGGGCAATTCCTATAATAAAAGAAGACGCAAACGTCAATGTCGTCGGATTTTTTGTTCTCAAGTTATGGACCGTTGAAGCGGTCAAAGTGGAAACTGACGTTTTTCCAGCTTATCGGAGGTGCCATATTTCACTCCATCCCTTTTCCATACTTTTTTACGCTACATCAATATAACTTTTTGGGAACACTCTAGACATAGGCTTTTTCATGCTAATTAAGCGTCTAGGTCATAACATTTTTAATGATTTTTTTTATTTGTCAAACCACCTCTCTGCGACGATATTTGACGAAGTTCAGCAAGCTGTGCTGTGTGACCTAATCAACATATTTTTATCATCTTTATATCACCGTAAAGCCCCAATGAAGCTCTTTCTTTTGATTATACTTTCAATATTTTGCGATAAGTATATAATGCGTTGATTTGATTTTCTAAAATCAAATGCGTTGAGTTGATTTTCTAAAAAACCCCACTTTTTATTTATTTTATTTTTTATTCACAGTTAGTTGATATAGTAGTCTATCAGAAACTACCAACAGAAATTGTAATATATTGTTTGTATGGCCGCTATTAAGACTTGAATCTCGTGCTATGAGCGTTTTGAACGGGACTTCGCACAGGCGCTCTGCTGAGCAGAAATTTGGCCTATGTAAGTTTTTCTATTTATCCTTAGCAGTTACCTCAAGATCCAACCATAAACATTAATAAAATTTGGAGTAGTGTACTTAAACAAATTTACTTCAAAGTTCGTATCCACAAGTGCGGGCACAGCGCTTACTTCCTCCCAATACGGGGGAATGCAGATCGTTAGAGAATTCCTCTGGGGCCTTTTGCTTTCGGCTTTGAGTTTGAAATACCGAACTTGACATGTAATTGTTATATTTTCTTATGTCAAACAGATATGCAGTGCATATACATATGTACGATTTAGTAACTGACGCTTAGGAAGTACGGTTTATTTTGTGCGCGTACGGACTCTTTCGTAAAATAACAAGTATTTCGTAGCGTGTAAGGCTTCAAACGTGTTAGTCATGAGTTTAGGTTTCATTTCTATTTTCAGGGATTCATGCCGGGTTACTTAGACTTTTTCCTCTTGACTTAAGTTTGTCCGGGAGTCTAGATGTTACGTATCTTCGCCGTCAATACATAGGGCGAAGCTCACACACCTTGCAAATCACGCCAGTGCCAAGTAAATAAATATTGTTAGGATGAATATTGTTGCTACACTGGCGTTTACGCTCAGACATTGAGGTAAGTACTAACATTACATAGAAAACCTTACATAGGTCAAAATTCTGCTCAGCTGAGCGTCTATGCGAAGTCCCTTTCAAAACTCTCACAGCACGCGATGCGAGTCCTAATAGCGGCCGTACAAACAAATATTACAATTTCTGTTGGTAGGTCCTGACAGATTACTATATTACCTAACTATAAATAAAAAATGAAAGAAATAAAAGGTGGGTTTTTTTTAGAAAATCAACTTCAAACTTGCAAGCCTTTCTTTAGAAGAACGTTCTGCACTCCCCCGTATTGAGAGGAAGTAAGCGCTGTGCCCGCATTTGTGGATACGAACTTTGAAGTAAATTTTTTTAAAGTACACTACTACAAATTTTATTAATGTTTATGGTTGGATATTGAGGTAACTGCTAACGATAAACAGAAAACCTTACATAGGCCAAATTTCTGCTCAGCAGAGCGCCTGTGCGAAGTCCCGTTCAAAACGCTCATAGCACGAGATTCAAGTCTTAATAGCGGCCATACAAACAATATATTACAATTTCTGTTGGTAGTTTCTGATAGACTACTATATCAACTAACTGTGAATAAAAAATAAAATAAATAAAAAGTGGGTTTTTTTAGAAAATCAACTTCAAACTTGCTAGTTTTTCGAAAATTTCGTTTTTCAGGCAGATGTAGCGCATTATATACTTATCGCAGAATATTGAAAGTATAATCAAAAGAAAGAGTTTAATTGGAGCTTTACGGTGATATAAAGATCATAAAAATATGATTAGGTCACACAGCACAGCTTGCTGAACTTAGTCAAATATCGTCGCAGAGAGGTGGTTTGACAAATAAAAAAAAATCATTAAAAATGTTATGACCTAGATGCTTAATTAGCATGCAAAAGCCATACCCGTTTTTTTAACTTGTTAGATTTGTTTAAAGAAAGCCGTGAAGTTACACTTATGCGGTTTGTGCAGGTGAGTTATACGGCCAGGGGGACACAGTATAGGGGGCTAATCGTAACTATCAGTCGGTTAATTAATTAATTAAAATTCGTTAATTAACTTTTTAATTAATGAAAATATACATGGTTCCAATTAGAAACTTGCTCAGCGTCATCAAAAATCCACTAAATCATCTCTTTTTATTAGGATATAAGACGGGGACAGATTTTTACAGCGTTCTGAAAAGTGCCCAGTTTGGACGCGTTTCTAGGTTTCGGTTCCTTATCGAAGCGCATTTTTGCGGCCGCGGTCCTGCTGTCTGGTGGTCGCGGCGCGAAGTCACCCCCTCAGCTTCCTCGTAGGATCAGGGGAAGTAGGGCGTTCGTGCGTTGCGCTTCTCAGCCACTGGGGAGCAGGACCGCGGGCTCAGAGATGCGCTACAATAATATACCGAAACCTAAAACTCGTCCAAATGAAGCGTTTCTACAGAATGCCGTAAAATGCTTCCCCTGCTTTATATCTTACTAAAAAAAGATTTGATTTAGTGGTTTTGGATGCCGCTGAGCAAGTTTGTAATTAGAACCATAGGGCTATTTTCATTAATTGAAAAGTTAATTAACGAATTTTAATTAATTAGCCGACTGATCGTTACGATTAGTCCGCTATACTGTGTCCCCCTATAGCCGTATAACTCACCTGCACAAACCGCATAAGTGTAACTTTCTCGGCTTTCTTTAAAACAAGTCTGTTAAGCTAAAACAAAAACTCTATATGGGTGGTTTCATCTCACATCGGGCAGGCTAAAAGGGACTAATTTTTAATTTTGACTAAAAAAATTATATTTTGGGGGCATTTCTCAAATGAAGGAGGGCGCAAACCGTATGTTCCCTAGATTTTTTGTTCACGAGTTACGAAGCGTAGAAGCCGCAGTGGCAGAAACTCGTATTCTTGCCTGCTGGCGCTAGTTTATTTCCTCCGCCCTTCTAACTTTTTCTCCACATTTAATAGGTACTATACAAATATCTTGACGTATTCAAATATTTGTAGAAATTTTAGTGTTTTCTAAAAAAAAATGTCAAACTCGTCACTCAGGTTGGTTTTGGTCAACTTTGACAGGTCATTACTTTGTATGTACTTTAGGTAAATTTTCGTTCTATAGCTCTATAGAAAGCCCAATATATATTTAATAAAATAATTATATTCTGTCGTCTAGCCGCTCCGCTACCTTCACGTTAAGGTTGTGAAAAATAACAAACGTTGAAAGTTTGAGATCGATTTCTTCAAAAACCTTATTTTTGTAAATTTTGATTTTTAAAATTCGCTTTGATATAATAGTCGACTACAAGAAAATACAACCTAGAAATGTAATATTTTGGTTGTATGTCCTCTGTTTGAGCCGTAATCACGTGAAATGTTGTGCTCATTTGACTAAAATACAGCAACCTTACCGGCATTGTCCGCCTCTACGATTTCGAAAATACGTTTTTTATTTTTGTTTATGTTTTCAAAAAGAAACGTAAAGTAGGCGAAGTTTTGATAGTCATTGTAATTTAAAACTTGAATTAAGAGAGAAACCACATATGCACACTACAAAACAATGAGTAACAAGTATATACAAATCAAAAGGAAACGCAACATGTCAAAAATTGTTTCTATATAGAACGGTTCAAGGTAAACAAGGGTGGCTACTCATTACCCAGTCTATTACGATTGAATGATACATTCTCACACCATTCAAATCTTGTACATAAATCTTCGGAAAATGTGCGCCGAGTTTTGTTAAGTTAACGTCACGTCTTGCCGATCGGCTACGGTTGACTGCACAGTTCGTGCACCTCGGTAATGTAGAAATGCGCGCGCAGAACCAGTAAAAAACACAAAACATCGATGACATTTTCCGAAGCCAGTACATTTTTTTACTAGTTCGACGTAACTGTGAATCAGTTTTCACACCGTGTAGGAGCCACGCATTCCACAGTTGCAGTTTTGAACATGCCGGCACGCACTCAGATGATTTTTTTTTTTTTTTAATTTCGGGACACAAAGCGGTAGGTCCATGCCTTGACACGTGTATGCAGCTACTCTGTGCTTTCGCAAATCTCTTCTAGGGCCACGTTCAAGGCGCCTTCCTCCAGTATCTTCCTCCACACGTGTGAGGATCGGATGCCCCTTGGTGGGTTTATCTTCTCTCACTCTTTCTTCTTGAGCTCCTGGAAACGCGTGAGCTTCTCTTTGGCAATCGAGAGGATCCCTTTGACTTTCGGTTTAAGTGCCTCAACGAAGCTTTGCGCGTTCGTTGTGGAGTACAATTCTGTAGTTGTCAAGTCATACATGGATGCCTGGTGCTTGAGCACGCCGCCCACTCCATCACACGAGCTTTTCCCGGGCCCTGATGCGGAGAATATCTACTTGGCGACGACATTCCTTTTCTTGAATTCGTACACCTGGTGCCTGTTTTTGAAGTGGCTTGGAGCACCGTCTGAAATGTAAACGAGTTGCGTGAAAATAGGCAGTACTTCCGCCAGCCGCCCATCGACGACGTTGAGCGCAAAGAGCGCATGGGACGAGTCATGGACGATGTCGTCGCTCACTACGCCGAAGCTTGACGTTCCCTGTTCGGTTGTAGCCACGCAGGTAAAGGAGGAAACCAACTTGCTCTTCCAGCGATGTTCTTGCACCGCGCGCTGGATCACGACACTATAGTTTTCAGCAAAATCGAAGTGCAAGATGACGGCACGCTGACTTCACATGCGCTTTCTCGAGCCATATGGCTCTTCGCTGTGCGCGTCTGATGAAGTGGGGAATGTGTGTGTGTGTGTTTTTCCACTTTTGAAAGTCGCTAAAGAAATTCCAGAAGATTTATGTGCAAGATTTGAATGGTGTGAGAATTTATCATTCAATCATAATAGGCAGTATAATTAGTAGCAACCATCGTTTACTTTGAACTGTTCTATATATAAAACAATTTTTGACATGTTGCGAGACCTTTGATTTGTATATACTTGTTTTGTAGTGTGCTTATGTGATTTCTCTCTTATTTCACGATTTAAATTACAATGAATATCACAAGTTCGCCTACTTTACGTTTCTTTTTGAAAGTGTAAACAAAAATAAAAACATATTTTCGAAATCCTAGAGGCGCACAATGCTGGTAAGTTTGCAGTATTTTAGTCAAATGGGCACACATTTCACGCAATTGTTGCTCCAATAGAGGACATACAACCAAAATATTACATTTCTAGATTGTTTTTTCCTGTAGTCGACTATTATATCTAAACGAATAAAAAAAATTTACAAAAATGGGGTTTTTGAGAAAATCGATCTCAAACTTTCAACGTTTATTTTTTACAACGTTACCGTGAAGGTAGCGAAGCGGCTAGTCAACAGATCATGATATTTTTATATCTATAAGGGGCGTGCTTTAGGCTTTCTATAGAGCTAAAGAAAAATTTACCTTAAGTACAGACAAAGTAATGACCTGTCAAAGTTGACCAAAAATCGACCTGAGTGACGAGTTTGGCATTTTTTTTTTTTTTTAGAAAACAATGAAATTCCTAAAAATATTTTAATGCGTCAAGGCTTCTTTATAGTACATATTAAATGAGTGGGAAAAGTTAAAATGGTGGAGAAAAAAAAAAAAACTAGCGCCAGCAGAGGGTGTCAAACATGCGACCTGCGACTGCAGGCGAAAACACGTTTCTGCTACTGCGGTTTCTACGCTTCGTAACTCGAGAACAAAAAATCTGGGGAACATGCGGTTTGCGCCCTCCTTCATTTGAGATATGCCCCCAAAACATAAATTTTTTTTCGTCAAAATTAAAAATTTGACCCTTTTAGCCTGCCCGATTTGAGATGAAACCACCCATATATATACTTTATGCACACGCGTGCATCACTCCTCTGGAAGTTTTTCTCCGACGCACGTGGCTGCGCAGCGGCGAAGCGAGATACGCAAAATCCCGGTGTCCACTCCGCAGGTGCAACATCACGGCAGTGCACCAGTGACCGGTGAGAAGCGCACCCTACAATGAGAAATATCGCGAAGCCAGATTACGACCAGTGGTCGATACGAAAGTCAAATCGAATAGCATGTTATTCGGATCGATAATCAAAAAGTTCTGAACATTCCCCATGCCTGCGGAACGATGCTGCAAAGCAGGACCTTCCGCGTTAGTTTCGGTACTGAGAAAGAGAAATTAACATTTTGCCGGATGTTCGTACGAAACTCTCACATTTTGGCGAAATGTAGCAAAATGTGGGAGAGTAAGCAGTTTGGTGCAGCAATCGGATCATTATGTGCAACTGAATCCAGAGTTATCTTTACACATAACATTGTCAACTTTGGTCTATGCTCAGAGCGGCCAATTTCGGGCTGTGCATAATCCGAGGAAATAGCAGATGATGCAGCACATAGTATGTGTACTCCAGTTGCATGCACGTGTTCAGCAGGGGTGGCACTCAGTTCGTCGAACATCGTTTTAGTCAACGCCAACTTTTTATCGAAAGACACTTTAACGACTGCTCGGCCGCCGCGAAGCGGCGTTTACGGGTGGGCCAGGTGAGTTAACATTTTTTTTTAATGAGTCGTCACAGACTGGGGGAGAGGGAGGGGGTGTTAACACGGACTTCCGTGATTCGCTAAAACGTCGATTCGCTCAAATGACCGCCGTTCGCTAAAACGTCATTCACTCATGTGATATGGACCCCTAATAAGTCGGTGTTCTGTGGATGTCCAAGTTCCCTCTAAGAACCCGTGCAAAAAGACAAACACAGAGAGAGAAAGCTACATTGTTCACCCTTTATTCACACAGCAAAGGAAAGCGGGAAATAGGAATATCTTTCATCCACCTGGATATATCCGGGTGTTTCAGCGAAGACTGACAAGAATTCCTAAAATTTGTGTATTTCAACTAAAAAAATCAAGAGCCATTCCAATCTGTGAAGGTGGATGACCAGCGAAGCTGTTCAGCACACGAGACAGAATTCTGAAGAAAGGTAAGAACACACTTATGCACGATCATCGTTGGTGTTTGCCTCCCGCCACCGCCGCTGACATTCTCGTTGCCATTCCCGCCGTTGCTCTTCGGGAGCCCGGACTATACGCGACCTCCCCATTACGACGAGAGGTGGAATTGAAAATGAAAAACGGCAACTTGTCTTTCTGGTTTTTTATATGCATTGCGCGTGGACGACTATCGCCGCCCCGAGGAGCCGGAGGAAACTAAACACGCGCAACGGGACCGCTCCCGGGAGAGCGGAATGAAACTAGGCACGCAAGCGCTTGGAACGCCGACAAAAAGGGTGCCGCGAGTTTTTGTTGACGCAAATGAAAAATCCACGGAACCCTAAACTGTAAAAGATAATTTTCTCGCGACCGTGTTACTCGTGGTGGCGGACGTCAGAAAGGCGCGATACTTGCTCATTAGTTCGCTAATTATTTAAAAGTGACTAATTGGCTTTTTAATTAGTGAAAATAGACATATGGTTCCAATAGACCCTTCCCGAAAGTTGGTCTACCCACAATGTGCAGAGCCGAACCCGACGCTTTAATGGCGGCACTACATAGTTTCTCCACACCAGAAAATGCGAACGTCTTCGAAAGCATAGAGCAGAAAGGGGAAAAGGTGTTGGTCCCCTTACGTCACCTTCGACTCACGAAATCGAGGCTGCTTGATTTAGCCGAGCATGATCTCCTATCACCGCCATTAGAGCGGCAATATTGGAGCTCATGGGACTGCCACAAGGTGACTCTGACTTTTGAAAAGGGTCTATTAGAAACTTGCTGAGCATCATCGAAAACGACTAAATCAGTCATTTTTACAAAGATTTTCAGCGCGTGAGAAGCGTAGTAGCGCACTAAAGTTACCACTCGTGGAGCAGGTACAAGGTTAGTGGTTGTGGAAAGGCGCCCGTGCGATTTTTCCGTCTCTTACAAGAGCCCCAGCACTACCTGCTCCACGGATGGTAACTTCAGCGCACTACTACGCTTCTCACGGTCTTTCTAATTACTGATTTAGTGGTTTTAGGTGACGCTTAGCAAGTTTCTAATTGGAAACATATATCTATTTTCACTAATCAAAAAGTTAATTAGTCGTTTCTATTTAATTAGTGAACGAATTATTAAGTACTGCGCATTTTCCGACGTCCGCCATCACGAGTAAAGCGGTCCCTAGAAAATTATATTTTACCTCAAATACACTAATTTTAGGAATTTTTGCCAGTCTTCGCTGAAACACCCGATATATACAGAGGCCCATAAAGGTTAGAATGCAGAGAAACAATTTATGTGTGCACCAAACGATAGGTGGCTCTGTCCAACCATGCTGAGGTAATGTACATTTACACAAAAAAAAAAAATGCGTGTCATCAATTGTACAGCCAGCCAAAAAAAAAAAAAAATTTGTTTGTGTTAGTTGGTCTGAAATGCCTGGGCATACATCAGCTTTATATTTTCATCACAAGCACTCTCTAGAGAAAAATAACTGCTACATAATAAAATCATTAATTTCGATTGTTGACAAATGATTGTTCACATGTACCTCCTGCAACCAGTTTCTTAAACTGTAAAATGAAGCGAAAAAGTGAAAGCCGTTTACAACTTCCTGTAACGCCGAATTAGAGCGCAGCTCTTGAGGAGGAGGAGCGGAAGGTATGTAGAGGAGGCTATTCGCCTCCTCCTCTCCTGTTCGTCTCCCATTTAGGGGAAAATGTTTTGCTAAGTTTAGCGGGAAAATTCTCCGCTACATTTAGCGGGGAAATTTTTCCGCTAGATTTAGCGGGGAAAGTTTTCCACTAGATTTAGCGGAGAAACTTTTCCGCTAGATTTAGCGGGGAAATTTTTCCGCTAAATTTAGCGAGGAAATTTTTTCCGCTAGATTTAGCGGGGAAATTTTTCCGCTAGATTTAGCGGGGAAATTTGTCCGCTAGATTTAGCAGGGAAATTTTTTCGCTAAATTTAGCGGGCAAATTTTTTCCGCTAGATTTAGCGGAGAAACTTTTCCGCTAGATTTAGCGGGGAAATTTTTCCAATAAATTTAGTGGGGAAAGTTTTTCTGCTAGATTTAGCGGGGAAATTTTTCCGCTGGATTTAGCGGGGAATTTTTTCCGCTAGCGGGAAAATTTTTCCGCTAAATTTAGCGGGGAAGATTTTCCGCTAAATTTAGCGGGGAAATTTACCCATAATCCACCGCGCGGTTACGCCGACGGCGACGCCGCTCAAGCCGGAAACGGGCGCCTCAGAGCTGCGCTCTAAAACCGGTGACTGCACATAGGAAGTTCAAAATTTCACAATGTGCATTTATGTGGCAAATTTTACCTTGTAAAAATTCAAGGCATAGTTCTCTTCCTGTAAAAAATGACGCCAACGAACTTGCCAAATGCAGCAGCGGATTTGTTCGCAGACAGACGAGTTAGCGAGGACTGTTAGCAGACAATGAAGTGTGTCGTCTGCTTGCTGCGCCTATGTGTAGATGGTGCCATAAGTACAACCATCAATGACTTAGTCATCGGCAAACATGTTGGCCACTGACCCAGGCAAGTTCATCGGTCTCATTTTTTGCAGGAACAAAGTTATGCCTTAAAATTTAGGGACATGAAAGCCACTACTAATTCACATTCATTAAAATTTGTAATCACTATGTGCAGAAGCCAATTTTTCTGGCCAATCTCAGACATCCTTTATGTGGAGATAAAGTGTAACTTTTAGATCACAGGGTGTGAGATTTTAAGTAGTCTGCATTTCTTCTGCAACAGACAACTTTACAATTATCAACGCAATTCTTTTTTTTTTCAATTAGGCATTAAGGGAATTATTTTGAGAAATAGGATTGGTGAGCTGCGTGACAGCGTCTAAAACAGTGATTTCCGTCGTTTTTCTTTTTAGCCACATTCGGCGAGGGACCAACAAATATTTAAAGAAGTTACAGATAAACACAGACTAAATATTAACTAATATATATCACAAATTTTGAAAAAAATAAACTAAATATAATAAACTGGATTTAGACCCAACATACATATGTAATTTATAAAGGCATAAAACTTAGTGTTGGCATTGTGTCCAACAACGACATTTAGGGAAAAACCATGCACCACTTTTTAGCTTGGGAACCCACTATAGCCCAAGGCAGTGAACGGGAGGTGCCTCGGTGAGCTGCTAGTCAGTGCAGCTGGTGGCCAAAATGGGCAATGTTGGGAAGGCCTAACCACTGAATGATTGCCTGTGTCAGAGTTCGGCAGGGCACTCAAACGTTCGAGCTTGAGATTGGGTCCAATGATTGCGGCCGCGGGCCGTCTCGGAGTTACGAGCAAATTCAGCATAAGATGGCACCCCGTCGAACCAAACTTCATTGCCCAGGGGGTATAGTGAATTTTCCTCTGTAGTTAGGAAATGTTAGTAAGGAAACTACATTACAAAATTAAAAATGAGCCAAAATCACCCACAATTTTTTAATTGCAGACCTGAAAAAGCAACTTTTTGAACAGAAAAAGTTTTGCCTTTAAATGGTGAGGTAGAAGAGAACTTACAAAACTTAAACTAATCACACAAAGGAAGTGCAAGTAGCAGTAAAAACCAAATAGTAACAATTCATTCCACGTCTCACACACAAAAGTACAAAAATAAACTCTTAGGGTGTCCTGAAAGTGCACATGTTCAATACATGCAGAAATTAAAAAAAAAAATTGAAATAAGTGCGAACAACTTATATTTTAGAGTGATTTAATTTGCATTAATTTATTCCCAGTCGTAAATATGTGAACATATGGATAGATCACTAATACAATGGGCAAATGAACCATTTGATTCCTAACATAAAATACAGTTCCTGAAAAACATTACAATGAAAAGAACATGCAAAATTGTGAAGCACTGGGCCCACGAATACGCCACTTGTTGCAGCACTTCAACATAAAAAATATAGGCTCCTTACAAAAGCTCCAAAAACAAAACGTGCCAATGTCAAGTATACAGCAGTGTCAATCAGTTTTCCCCAGTAGCACTTTACCACTCATGCACCCAAAGTATTAAAGATTAAAATAGCTGAAGGATAAAAGCAAATGTCGTAAAATTACAGGAAAAACACTGAAGTCATTAGCCATATACGAACAGAAGAAAACAAGAGGCAATAACAAAATAAAAGTGACAAGACTTCTTTCTATGACCATAACCCTATGTTTGACACATAAATACACAAGTTTTCCCCCTAAGCGGTCCTTACAAAACATCCAAAAAATAATCAGAAGAAACTATCTACAGATGCACATATCATACAGTGTGATACACAAACACCGGCTGTTGCATAAGGCCTTTGAGGCTCTAGCTTCAAACTTTGGCTAGACGTCCAAATCCTCTGCAGGGGGATTCAGCTCTACACCAAAAACGCGGGACCAGACAGACAGTCAAAGCTAGCGCACTGGAATCGAGGGAACCTCAGCAGATCAAGAAAACAAACCACCGCTTGATTCCCCCAGCTGCTTACGTCACCCAGCAGTACTCACAGATTCACACTTTTCACTAACACTTCATCTCGGTACAAACCCCAGCCCAGATGGCTCGTGACCCACGTGCCACAGCTCGACGAATAAAATAATAATAATAATGACAATATTAACGCACAAACGCGACGAAGCGGCACGCTTCGACAAAAATCTGTTGTCAGGAGTACACAATCAATTTTTACAACAACAAAAAGTAAAAACAAGACACCCGTTTCGCGACACGACCGATGTGCAGACAATGAATGGTGGTGCGCAACTTCCGCTGTTTTGATCCCAAACTACACACAACCGTCACATCAAGAGAGCAGCTCCCAATTGGAGCGTGACCTATTCAATTGGCGGGGCTTAGAGCTGTGCAGGCGTAGCGCCTGAGTGATGTTGCACAGGGACTTGGAGACGTCCTCAATCTTGTTCTGGAAGCTTGCATGGCACTGCAACAAATGGCACAAAAGATTCACCCAACATCTGGCAGGGAAGCTTCTGCTGCTCATTCTCAAGCTATGACAGGCACTCAAATCAGTTTTATGTCTTGGATGTGTGAAATGCAAGACCGCACACTAAACACGCTCTTTGGCAGCTGTGCACAAGCACAGCCATAAGTGGCCTTTGCTCTCCGTTTTCTTTCACCATTGTGGCCGTGCTACAGGTCCTTGACCTTCTAAATACCACGGTGCTTTCGTACCCAATGCAGGGTTTGTATGAATTTGTCATGGCGGCACAAATCTGGCAAGTGCTGAAAGCGTCTACAGTCAGACGCCTTTGTAATGAACACCTCCGATATGAAAATGCCCATTTAAGGAAGTAAAATAAAGTCCCAGCCAATCTCTCATGTGTTCAAAGTGTTTCACTGACTACAACAAATTCCTGTTTAGCAAACATTTCCGTTTAGCAAAGCAATTTAGGGGCCCCTCAAAGGAAGAATGACCAATATTATGAATCTTCTATGTGAAAACTAATCGATTTCACATTAATTGTCTTAATATACACGCATAGAGAAGAGAAATGTGGCAGCGGCGACAATTGAAATTTCTGCCGCCCTGCATTCAGTTTTGGGTCCAAGAATTTGTTAGTGTGCAACCTCGTGTCTAGATGGCGTTATGGGACTATGTTGCTGCATAGAAAGCCTGTACGCAGCAATAGAAAGCCTGTATTACAGAGGGTTTCCAACTTCATACGTTCACGGTATAGCAGCAACGAATGATGATGCTAATGGCACTCACACGAGGACAGCGAACAACACTGATTGTCTCACGCTCGAGCCTCATAAATTAAGACAGACACCTCCTTACTCTCCAAAATGAAGTATGAAGGACGTCTGCCCATTATAACAGGCCAGCATATAATGTGAAGCGAATTTAACTTGAAGGTCATTTTCAGCCTAAAAGAAACCCCTCTCCAGCTACATCTTCTCACAGTTCCTCTCCTACTTGCTCGAGCCACCACAGAATTGATAGAGGATTTCCTTCTTTCTGATTAAGCACCGGTTTTAAGGTGGCGATGCCAACATTAGGAACATCCTTAAGGTAACTTTTCTGTTTAAGGGGACATACCTGGGAATGTCAACTTTTGAACCGCTCACTCGATCGTCGCGATATATGCAGGTGGTGTTTGTAGCCATACAGGAGGGTATGCAAAGTTTCAGCCCTGTAAACTAATTTTATGAGGTACTATACCCCCAGAACGAAGTAAAGCATGGCTTTGCATGGGATCTGCTCAATGAATCTATCGTTGAGAAATGGTCTTGATAACCACATACTTTTCTGTAGGAATGCCTACTGGAATACCTGTTTCCGGTACTACAAAAAGAATTTGAATAATATGCATTTTTCAAGTAAATAAAAAAAATTATGATAAAAATAAAATTCACATTTACCAAGCTTTGCAAATTACAATTTTCATAACAAAGGAACATGAAAATGCAAAAGCTAACTTCATAGTAACCGGCAAATTAATATTTCAGCATATAAGCCGCAATATTAAGTATCTCAATAGTTCATACTGAAACAATAGTTTTATTAAAGTCAAATTATGCCAAAAAGTTGAACGGAGGAAAAACGCAATTAAAATGCTCGAACCCTCTACCTTTTCTTCAGCATCGGTGGACCGAAAATAATATTTAAAAAGTAACCATGCAGCGGTAAACACATAAAACTTCTTGGAATACTCTCTAGGTGTTGCTGGATGTAAATATGGCATTTTCAAAATCAACTTCTTTGGCAGAAATTTGTTTGTTTTTTTCTGGGTAACGCTCTCCTTAATTTGTTTTTGTAAAAAATGTCAGAATTGAAATGTCTCATTTATCTGGGATCAGCGGCAAAGAATGTGTGCAGGTGAGTTATAACGAAACTGATAGAGAGCTCCAAGTCTACCTAAAGGTTACTTTCTTGCAGCACAGCAACCGGTGAATAAAGGAATCATTCTTCTGCTCACTGGAGTGTTAAAGCAGCATCCAATGTCTTACAAACAGACTTACAGTTGACTTTGAACCTGTTTTGAGACATCGCGCAGGAAGGAGGTGTTCTAGAGGTTTCTAGAACAATGACTGACTCGTAGAATGTACGGTAAAGTACTGCTGAAGCGCCCACTATTAACATTTCCCAAACTTGGGAATTCTGCAAACTATATTTAAAAAAACACTAAAATGGAAACATTTTTTTTAAAGGGCTTAGATGGGACACATTTTTTTGTTAATTTTTTCTATGAGAAAACAATTTGGAACCAATATTTACACCATAGACACAATTTAGGTGAGGGTAGCACTGCTTTAGGCCCCTCCAGATGCTTAAAAAAAAAGCACCTTGTCTCGGCTCTCAGTGGTTGGAGAGATGATTGACACGTGAAATGTTGGTTGTAAAATTGTTTCTATGTGCCGTAATAGGGTTTATATCGACAATATTTTTATGTTAAAGAAACAAATAATCTAGATAGTCATTATTGTTTTCAAAATATCCTGATATTACCTTTCCGCTTCAAACGATAACCAACATGGCTGCCGGCATTTGTGGCATGCTTAACGAGCGTAGATCGTTGAGCTTACTTATTTTTATGAGTGCGAGTCATTCTGCATTCACTGAGGCATTTAGTGGAAGATCTCCTCAACCGACTTAGTTTGCAGCAAACAACTGTCGCCAGTATGCGCCTTCAGAAGCACTGTCCAGGTGCTTGGGTTCGTAGTGGGACTGGCCTAAGCCTAACGTTCCACGCCTTCGGAAGCGCTGTGCGGGTGCTTGAATTTGTAGCAGGACTGACTAAGCCAAGCATCCAACGCCTTCGGAAGTGCTGTCTGGGTGCTTGGGTTCGTAGCAGGACCGGCCTAAGACTAACGTCACATGCCTTCGGAAGCGCTGTGCTGGTGCTTCAGTTCGTAGTGGGACTGGCCTAAGCGTAGCATCCCACGTCAACTATGTTGCTTGATCTGGCTTGATTTGTTCCTTTGCACATGTTTTTTGCTGAACGAAGATGTTGGTTCCCGTCAGGGCTGCCCACTTGAGGGAAATTTCCCAGATTAAGGTAATATTCAGCTCTATGTGGGGATAAGAGAAATCTTGGTAGTTTGAGGGAAATTGTAGGCAGTGTATATATCTAGAATTTTATAGGCCAATTGTGATTTTTTTTTCCCGAGATAACATCAAATTTCAGTGGCTTTGGCTATATTTGGGTTATTTTCTTCAGCCGTTTGGTGGTTTGTTGTGCGATCATCTGGCGAAACTGAGGAGCACTCAAACAACTGTTTTCGGCAAAATCAGTTTTCATCACACCCGTGAAAACTATAGCAGGGTTCGTACAGGATTCAAAGAAACGTATTCAAGGATAATCAAGGAATTTCAAGGCCTTGTGGGAGTATTTTCAAGGACCCAACAGTGGGATGTGACGACCTTGTGAGTCCAAAACACTTCGGCGTTGTCACCAACACGTGCGTCTTGCAAGCAGAGTTTAGGTTTGGCAACTGCGGTGGAGGCGGGACGGTGGTTTGTTCACTCGTGCTCAGAGCCAGGTAAATTTTCACTGAGCTCTTGCTGTGATCTTCATGATGCCGGCATGTTGCGCGCTCTTCATATGGCTCTTCAATGCCGACTCGCCCATGGAGGCGACATCGAAAATTTTTTCACACGGCTTGCATCTTGCACAATGCTGATTTATCGTATCTGGCGCCACCCAGTCCTTATATTCATCACTGCAGAGCCAGCACCTTGAACCCTGCTTTTGCCGGGCATTTTCCTACGACCGAGTACAAAACACGAAACCAAGGGCGGAAACAGTGCGCAAAGCATTCCCGGATCAGATTGGATTCGTATTCGAATCTGCTCCAATGTGGCCAACCATCCAATGAACATTGGCTAAATCAAATTAAATTGAAATAACCTAGACCGAAGCGAAAAAAAAATAATCGATAAGCATAACAGAAATGTACAATATGTATCCGCATTTGCTATCTTAAATAGCCATTCACGGATTTTAAGGTTTGGCCAAAAATCTAGGGCTTTCAAGGGCCCTGCAAGCCAAATTTTCAAACTCAAGGGTTTTCAAGGTCTAGCAAAAAATCCAGGGTTTTCAAGGGCCTTGAAAACCCAATTTCTATATTCAAGGGTTTTCAAGGGTTTCAAGGACCCGTGCGCACCCTGTATAGAAGGACCAGCCAAGTCGAAGCTTCTGAGAGAGCCACTGTGCCTTCTTGTAAAAGAAGCTTGAGTACAAGAAGAAATATTGCGACGTCTAAAAATACAGACTTACATGTCCAAGATGCGGACTTACTGTGACCAATAATATTTCGTGAACTGCCGTGCACAAAATGGCTCGCTGTGTGTGTCAAGTTCCTTGTGTTCGAGTTTGGGAAATCTCGCTCGCGTTTGTTGTTTTGTTTTGGGCTATTATAAAAACCGCTAGTGTAATTATAAATCAGTACAATGTTCTGATGACTTGCTTAACATCTAATCGATGATTGGGTTTCATTCGTCAGTTTGAATCTCCCGGTAACACTTCCCTTCGCCAGATTTGCTTTGGCCATGATTTTGGCTTGATAAACTTCTTTTTGCGAAATGCACACGAGGCGTAAAGGCTATAATATATATCTCATCGTAAAAATGGAAGAGATGTAGAAAGCGGTGAATATTTAGTATTGCATAATTATTTGGGCAAGCGAGGGAAATTTCGGCAGAAATAGAGAAATGTCAGGCATCCGCTAGGGAAATTTTGACTTTCCGTGTTCGCAGCCCTGGTTCCCGTACAAGCGGCCCCGCTGGTTTGTGAACTGTGCAACCATTGTGATTGCAACCATGGTTTAATGCCGAGAAGATACCTATACAGGTAAGAATTTGCAAGCCATTTGACTGGAGGCAATCGGGCGTTCGGCTCGCATCTAGTTTGTCTATGTTCCCGTCATTTCGCTTCGAAAGGGAAGTAGCTAAAGTTTTTCAGTGCACCTGGTCTACTGAAGCGAATATTTTTATGCCGCATTTTAATTGTGTGTTATGACGCTTACCCACCTTGCTCGCGGATGTCATTAAAAAAAAAAGACAAGAACAGTAAAGCTGGAAAAACTGCATATTTATTTTGTTGATTTCCTTAGTTCTCTCAGTCGCTTATTGCCGCACATCGATAGACGCTGACAGACGCTTGTATTGGACCGTGGCTCATGCATGATGAAACACTAGAATGCCACTTTTATGGTCGCGTCTTTTGAGCATTGCAGAAACTTTTAGACGGGGCCAGAATAGTAGCCGGACAGAAACGAAAATGGATGCTGACGCGCAGCTTTTATGTCTGCGTCTCACAGGCATTGCACACGACGATAGGTGGTGGTGAAATAGCAGACGAAGCTGGGGGCTGCTGCACATCTCCTTGTACGACTAGCAGGCGGTGTCAGACGCCAGACTAGACACACTGGATATCACGAGAGGGAGACACTAGGCTTGTTTGCGTGCTCAGCCAAGCAGTTAAGCCAATCCAGTAGTAATGGGCAGGGTCACTGATCTGTGGGCCGGGCTTAGAGCCTGCCGTGACCTCCACCTAAATTGCACCTTACAACACAAATATTGTGCGAAAATTGTTATTATTTCATGAAAAAGTTACTTAAAAAATTATGTCTCAATTATGCCCTTTAAAAAAGCTTTTTTTTTTTCATTTCAGTGTGTTTTAAGTGCCCATGTCTAGATTAACCCAGTTTTTAGTGAAAGTGGGGTGGGAGCCCCTACATATTTTACGGTAATCAAAAGAGAAGTCAAAATGCAACAGAATTCAACAAAGCAACTACTACATCTATGAAAGAGAGGAAAAGATTTGGCCTTAGAACAAGGAAGGTTAATAGAAAAACATACTCACAACAGAATTTGTCTTAAGGTGCTCCTCAAAGCTGCTCTTCATTTTAGAACTGAAAGGGAAGGAGGATTCACACACATGACAAAGGCAACTTCCTAACAGCATATTGCATGAGTCCAAGACTACTGCAGCTTAAATGCATGCCAATACCCATCCCTGAGACAAATGAAACTGCCTTAAGAAATCAGGCGCAAAACAAGTAGAAAGAAAAAGTGTGACGTGTTGAAATGCGTTGGTTTTGATTCAGTATTTTCCCAAGTTTTACCATTACTCTTTTAAACCTGTCACAAATATCAGTTTTTTTGTGTGTTTTTTTTGTGTGGTTTTGAGCAGTGTTCAATGACTTGAGTTAGAATAAATCAAACTTCTTGTAAGCATTTTTTTTTTTTTTTTGTGAAATTTTTGGTGACATTGCTGTTCACTCAGGGTCACTTGAGCGCTTCTCAAATTTTGTTTTTCGACTTGTCCGTGTTGAAGTGTTTGCATCAATAACTTATGGAGGAGATCCACTACTTATAGAAAGTTTGGGGATTTTGTGGATTATCGTAATCCTGGCAATGGTCATAGGGGTCGTTCGATGTCAAGCTACCCTCACGTTGGCTTCTTTTTTGTTCGAGGAGGGTGGGGCGTTTCTAGTTTTCTAGAAAGTCAATAGTGTATGTTGTTCTTCGACCTTGCCTGGTCGCAAGGGTGAGGTTGAGGTTATAAAAAGGGCGATTTTTGGCAGGATCGACACAGTGCAAGTGGCCTTATGGCCGGCCCTTGGCTCGTAACATCTGCTGCTGTTTCGCCGCGAATTCGCTTTTTTCTCGTTTTGAGGGCTAAGGCCCTAGTTTTATGCTTCGATGTGTTTTTGGCTTCGGCCGTGCCTTTGCCTTCTAACGTGGTGTGGCCTGCAGGCTTGCGTTTTTCCCATTCGGGAGTGCTGTGTTGCATCGGTGTGCCGAGCGACGATCCTCTGGACCCGTCTTCTGCCGAGCTTCGGTAAGCTTTTGAACTTTCCCCTGGACTTTGGGTCCAACCGTTGAGACTTTTGTTCCTCAGAACTTTTGCTTTCTTTGTGCCGGTGAACTTTGTTCCCGACTCCAGTTTGTGCCGCGAGCGGCGCATTGTTTTGGGGTTGTGCTCGGGTTGTTTTCTTCGTGGCCTCGTTGCCCGAAGGTTTGTGTATGTGTTGTGTGAGGAACACTCCCCGCATTCCACCGCCTCTCTGTTGACTGAACACCGGGCATGGACCTATCGCTTGTCGCCGGTCCGAAACTAGCATTTTTATTCTTTTAAGTAATTTCTCGTTTAATCTCGGAGTGTTCCTTTTATCGGGTTTATTAATTTCCACACCACTCTGCGACCACCTTTGATTATATTTAGACAGCTAATATTTGTTTACATACAAGAAGACATTTCAGACTATTTTCAGTTAAGATTTTTTTTTATCCTGTTTAGGTATTTTTGTTTAGAGACTAGCAAACTTCCGATTTAGAAAAATTGTTAATCAAATGTTGCTAGCTATAAAGTACAGAGAGCATTTAGGAGCTATGACATAAACACCCAGTGCATAGCTATGGATACAAGCTATCCAGTAGTTTACCGCTCATGTTGGTAATATTTACTAAGAAAACCCGATTTTGGCCCAAATTTCTGTAAACAATAAACTTTCTAGATGCTTGAAGTCAATTTTGTTTTTGTGAACAGATGTATTTCCTTATTTTCCTCATATCTTCCATTGATTACTTAAACAGTTAATAATACCGTATTTACTCGCACAATGAACGCACTCGCGTAATGAACGCACCCCCCAAGTCGGCTCTCAAAATTTGGACTTTTTTTTTTCCCTCGCGTATTAAACGCACCCCCCAACTCGGACGTCAAAAATTTGACCCCCTCCCCCCACGCGCGCGAAATGAACGCACTTTTCTATCCTGGTACAGAGAGGTCGCGAATGCGTGGGCGAACAAAACGCCTTGTAAAAGGCGTTAAAAAACAAAAGATCCAACGGAACCAAGAAAACAAAACATGGAGAGGAGCTTTTTTTTTATTTGCAATCCACGGAACCAAGAGAAAAGAAAAAAAAAAACAAAGAGGAGCTTTCTTTTTCTTGCACAGCGCAGTCTGGACTTTGGGTCGCGCGCCCCGCGTAAGGAGATAAGAAGCGAAAGGCGGGAAAAAAAAGAATCCACGGAAGCAAGAGAAAAAAAAACAAAGGAGTTTTTTTTCTTTTTCTTTGCACAGCGCGGTCTGGACTTTGGGTCGCGCGCCGCGCGCAAGGAGATAAGAAAGAGAAGCCCTCAGCTTGCGAAAGGGGAAAAAAAAAAGAAAAACATTCCAAGGAACCAAGAGAAAAAAAAAACAAAGAAAAGCTTTTTTTTTGCACAGCGCAGTTTGGTTCCGGGGTCGTGCGTCGCGCGACCCCGGAGATTAGAAAGAATTGTGGAGAAGCCCTCGCCTAAGCAAAGCGCACATAATGAAGCCATCCTGCCCTCGCCTCCTCCTCGCACTTTGGAAAGAGAAGCGAGAAGCCCTCGAAATGAACCCACTTTTCATCCTATGCAGCGAGGTCGCGAATGCATGGGCAAACAAAACAACTTACGAAAGGCGGAAAAAACAACAAAAAAGAAAACACGGAAGCAAGAAAAAAAATAGAGAAATATTTTTTTTTTTTTTTTGCGCATCGCAGTTTGGTTTTGGAGTCGCGCGCCGCGCTCAAAGAGGTAAGAAGTTACGTCGATCTTTCCGATAAAAGGTCCGTTCATTATCCGAGTAAATACGGACGCAAAAATTTTACTTCGCGTAATGAACGCCCCCCCTAACTTTGCATCGATTTTCGGAAAATAAGTGCGTTCATTATGCGAGTAAATACGGTAGCTGTTAATCAACATTACGAAAGACCATTCCATCTTGCATTCTTGCGACAATGAAATAAATTGGCCCGTTTTGGTGCAGCTTCGATATTCTGGCTTCATCAAGACCTTCACTCTTTCTAATTTATATAAACAACACCAACGAGAACATTCACAGATGAATGAGTACTGTACAAAAAGACAACTTGCGAAAGTGACAACCAAATACTTCGAAAGATCCAGATAAATACAGGCATGGTGTGCAGAAATGGGGGACGAATGTCAATCTGGATAAGACTATGCGAATAACGTTCTCAGCAAAACAAACACCAAGTAATTTTTTTCAACGTTGCTAGAGGTTGGAAATAACACACTGCCAAAAAACACTAAACCACAAGGGACCCTCTTGCATATTGCCGCGTGCATGACCGCACTGGCCACGCGCTTGGCTCCCACGTTCAATCAACGCCAGTAGCGCCCTTTTCTTTTACCCCCTTGTTAGCCTTTCTGGAGCGTTCCCCTACAATATTGTAACTCTGTGGATGTCCTTGTCTAGAATACGCCTGACCGGAAAGTAAGCACAAAGGAAGCCGTAGCCTGCAATATGGAGTTGGTCTTCTACTATCATTTCATCCTGCTGTCATGCCGACATCGACGTTGGTTATTCTTTCGTTTCTAGGCACAAGTTTGCCTCATCTATTTTTCGTCAGTTATCCTCAGTCTCGTCACCTGTCATTCGTGGCAACATCCCTCTCACAAGTCCAGGAAAATCCCCAAGACATGACATAGGTTTAAACAACTCACTAAGATTCACCAGTCACTTAAATCTCAAAGCATGGGACACTAAGCTTTTGCAACTCTAATTTTAATAAGAATAGCTCTCACTCTGGCACAAAAGGATAACTATGAGCAACTTTTTTTGCATTTCTCTGGGCCGAGCACTACCATAAAATCCCAAGAGGTGCCCCACCCCCGAAAGGTAACCCAACCCTATTTTTGGTTTGATTTGTTATTTTCTTTTAAACACCGAAAGATGGCCCACTCCTAGTAATCATATTCTTCGGATCAGTGATGACCTCGGCGTAAATGCGTCTAGTTAGCTATGGCAGGATATAAGTGAACATTGCTGACTGGGAAGTACAGTTATCTTTGCTTCATTGTCCCTTGCTGGGATAACAAGTTTAGCAGAAACACACAATCTAAAAATATAATTTTTTTAACTTCAAATTAACTTGATTGCACACTGAAGGTTAGCCCACTCTTTATTTTCACCCAATTTGTCTGTCGATTTTAGGTGGGCTATTTCTCAGGAAATTACGGTAGAATTCAAGCTCCTGAAGTTTGCTCCTTTAATCTTAATCTTGTAGTTCGAGATTTTTTTTTTTTTGGCCTGACCCGATGTTGTTGTTAAATATTCGGCCCAATATGCTGAAATGATTCATGGCGCAGGGGCTCAAACACATGTGTGCTGAGCCCTTGCCTTGATCCCATTGGTGTTTATTAAGTTTACTTTCAATAGATGATAAGTTCAATTCATATTGATGCATGTTATATAAGAGCATGAAGTCAGAAGTATAAAGTTTGCTTGCCTCGGACTAGAAGCGATCCAAGTGAACCTTCATTCTGGCCTTTGTTTATGTTTTCGGTAAGGTATTGTTTCTTCAACGGATTACTGCTGTGCCCACCAGCAGTGTTGTGATGAAAGCAGCATAACAAAGCCAGTACACTCTTTTCTAAAAACTTGACTTCATTATATTTCAATTCTAGCTTTTTTTTAAATATTTGGAACAATGTGTAGAATTGTTCAAACAAATATAACCAACATGAAAAATATACACCCAAATAGCTTACATCCATTGCTACACACTGATGGTTGGTTCATGTCATAACTTCCAACTGTCCACAGAAATCTAAATGTGTGGCAACTTTCTGATTTTGTAAACACACAGAACCAAAATGATACAGAACAAAATTCCTTTGTCTAGGAAATGTTTGTAACAATTTCTGATATATAAACAGCTGCTAGCAGCTTGAGCAAAGTCAATAATTTGTAAAAAAATGGCTAAACTTGAGAAAAAATAGAATTGAGGAACCTGCAGATTTCACCCCGAGGCACATACCAAAATAGGTGTCCCGAGAGTTGCAACACCCCTGAAAGATAACCCACCTCTATTTATGGCATGATTTGCTATTTTTTTCTAAAACACAGAAAGATGGCCCACTTTAAGCAATTGCAGTGCCCGGACCAACCGTGACCTGTGTCGAAAAGGGGTTAGTTGGTCACGGCGAAAGATAAGCAAACATTGCTGACTGGGAAGGACAGTCGTCCATGTTTCATCGTCCTTTAACGTAATAAGTTTGGTAGGTCCCAAATTCCCAAAAAGAAAATTTTTCAGATTTTTTTTTATCACACACCGAAAGTTGGCCCACTTTTCATTTTCATCCAATTTGCTCTCAATTTTAAATGGGTTATCTCTTGGGATATTACGCTAACTTTTTTTTCTTCCCTCAAACTGCTTACCTCTAATTTCTCTGAGGGCAGTTTCTTTCATCTCAAGAATCAGGCTATCGCACATATCTTTCAAGAACATCTAGAAACATCCGACAAGCTCGTTCAATTCGTAGTGAAACCACCCAGAATTACTGAAAAGTTGGCATGCAGCAAATCAAGAGCTGTTGCATCTGCTCTTTGGTTCTAATTTATCGACACCCTACAATATATAGCCTGCGTAACAATGTGCATGTAGCATTCCTTTTCTTAATCTATAATGGCTAGACAGAACAGGTAGAACTACTACTACAAGGAAGAAAGTCATACTAAAGGTTTTTCTTGGTTGTCTAAAACCACCTCTACAACTACCGATCCAAATCATGCATCTGCTACGTACGCAATAGTTGTGCAGCTGCGTATGTGTATCCAGCAAAAGCGTAACGGAAAGTGAAAACGGAAAGTGGAATTAGTGCACCTTGCTAGAATATGGAGCAAAAGTAAAAAAAACAAAAAGACTTCCCCCCAAAATTGTTTAGGCAATCTTTCAGTGACTCAAGTTCTTGGACATGCACTGCAACTCAATTAAAGACGCACTAAAGCAGTTTCAGACTCTATCTCATTATATTGTGCAAAGATTACCTGCCTAATGCAACGAGTCTAAAAATCCACAAATTACTCCTACATGCCTCTATTTTCTAACACATGCAGTCGAACTTGCACCCTTTCCCATCACTGCATCAACCTAAGGAAAGCCAATGAAACCTTCATTTTCTTTTCACAACAAGAAGGAGGAAAAGGATGCTCCTTTCATCCAGCATATTATATACAGGTGGAATGCTTGCAGCAAATATATTTGTTGGTTTTTAGACTTTGTGAAGTAGCAAGTAAACTGCTTTAATGCACCTTCAAGGCAAGAGCATGCAAAGAAACGGCTCAAGTTACTAACAAGTCTTTCTATTTTGCGTGAGTAGTTACGAAAACTCCAAGGGCTACCTGAAGAACGCCGACACCATTTTAAGTTTCAGTTTACTTCCGTTTCTAGAACAGTCCTCAGGGCTGGGCAATGATGCGCTATGCTCAAAGTGTAATCTCCGTAAAGTTGCGCCAACATATTCAAACTGTTATTTCAAAACCTTTTACATCTTGGCCGGCAAAGGAAAACGCAGCACAGGGAGACTTTGGGGAATTCAAACTGTAACTCAAAACAACTTTAAATGATGATTTAATTAAAACATTAACTTAAATATTGTTTTCATTAAAACAATAATTTTATGCCTTCGATATATAGGAATACGAAGAAGTGTTCAACAGTATGTGCCCAGCCCCGAGAGACCCACACTATGCACAAACTATTATGCGCAACAGTGTTTCTGCTACGAGTCCTCGCCAAACACCTATTCTTTTTTTAGAGACACATCAAAAGAACCCGAATCACAACTACATTCAGTTATATTAGACCCTTTCACATTTCTTTCTGCAAGGTGCATGTTTTCTCCACTCTACAGTAGGGAACCCGCATGCACTGAAAACACATATTATAGATAAAAAAGAAAAAGAAAACCTCTTAAAGCAGCACGAGTCAAGCAGTGTCAGGCATGAGAGAAAAACCATAAGACGCAGTGCAAGTGATCATACCTGTCCAATCCGGAAGCTGTGGATAGCATCGTCAAATAAAGCAAAATTCACAGGCTTACGACTCTGTCCTTTTAGCTGGTTTCATTCACCACAGCATAACGAGAGAACAGAGCTGACTTGAAGTTCCCATCATGGCAACACTACTCCCAAATATACTGGTGTGCCTTCAAAATGTGTTGCATCACAAACCATCACCAACTACCACCAACCACCACCAAGAGATTTTGCACACACCATTTCATTAGGCACATACTTCATATATTTTCTGCAGCCCATTTTTTTTTTTTTTCATCGAACGCATTTAGATTGGCATGTTCGAAATGGGTGAAAGCACCATTAAAATTACGCCGGCAAGGGCACAATAAGAAGCTTTTTCGGGGGCCGAAGAAAGAGAAGTTTGCCGAGATCGAGGTGGATCCAACTCGGTTCGGGAACAAACAATGTGCTCTACGCCTCGCAATAAACACCGAGCTGCTGCGGTCGAAGGCTATGGAATAGACCTTTTGAAAGTCAGTCTACCCACCCTGTGTAGAGCCAAATGCAGCGCTCTAATGGCGGCACTACACAGCTTCTTCACACCAGAAAAAGCTAATGCCTTCGAAAGCATAGAGCAAAAAGGGGAAAAGACGTTGGTTCTTTTAAGTCACCTTCAATTCACGAAATCGAGGGTTCTTTATTTAGCTGAGCATGATCTCTTATCACCGCCGTTAAAGCGGCAATATTGGAGCTTTTGGAACTGCCACAAGGTGACTCTGACTTTCGGACAGGGTCTATTGCATGTTCTTAAGTCGCATTATAATTAGATAAAAAGAATTTCATTAATAATATTTCCAATTTCTTGGCATAGCACATTAAATAGCTGGCAGCAATATCCCCTCAGAAATAGAAACTTATTAACCCTTTCAAATGCCGCTGGCCGTTTATCTTGGACAACATTTTCTTCATTTGGGAAGAAACTTTTCACTAAAATTTTCTTCACACACTTTGGATGCCAGATAAAGAGCATAGAATTCCACAAAAATTGTTAAAATGACTCAATATACCATACTTTCCAGACTATAGACCTTTCCAATGTTTACAAAATCACAGTCCAGCGTGCGATCTTCACAGCCCAGCACGTGCGTGTTCGTCGCTTCGGAAAGCGAGCAAAGCACGCGCCATACGCACGAACGCTCAAAATGACACCGGCCACAAGCTCGTTTTTGGAAAGGTCTATAGCCCACACGTGTTGCATAGTCCGCAGGGGCAAATTTGGGGTCAAAAATATATGTGCTTAGATAGTCCGCATTTAGTGCCTAGTCCAAACGAAAAAATGATCCTACACAGCACAACTTGACAAATGCCTGCTGTATTAGCTCACAAAGAAGCTTGGATCATATAAAAATCAACACGAATATGCTTAGTTATTCCTAAAATCCTTCACGGGTTGTCACAGTGAACGATCTAGAAAAAAAACAATCCTTGCATAGTCCACACCTGTAGATAGTGCGCATTGGTTAAATTTAAACTTTTAAACATGTATGGTCCACAAACTATGGTCAGGAAATTATGGTACAATATATTCCTGAAAAAAAAGTGAGGGTTTTAGATGTGCAGATTTGTGTACATAGCGTTTGAAAGGGTTAAAACAAATTACGTACCATTCAGCCTACAATGGGTAAAGGCCGCGAGTCGCAGGTTACTTTTATGCCTGGTTTCACCTAGCTACCATTCTAAACGACGTTCAGGAAACATTACTGAATTTTGCTCAGCTGTTGTTTTGCTACTGACACTAAGAGATTAGAAATGTCTCTGGGCCATTCCCACTAAATATAGACAAGATCAAAGGTCGAGCGTAATGTCTCGCACAAACTTGCTACATCCAGGTTGAAAACATGTTCTATGTTAAAACTTGGGCAGCTAAAGATTTCAGCAATGGGGGGACAGCTGTTTCCTCCAACAGAGAGCATCATGAAGGTTACAGGCACGAAGTTAAAGGCTCTGCTTGGAAGGAACCGGCTCCTATGCAATGTTGCAACGGGGGAATGTAGCTACATTCCCCCGTAGGACCTTCAATGCGAGAAACACAGCCGAGAAGTCGCATGCAGCAACCATGTAATCCAGTCAGTCACCCAGTTCTCGTTGAGGTATACATTCCGATATTGTTATTACCCAAGTACTCGCCTCAGTTCAATCCAGAGCCAGCACTCAACGCCATATTATTAGGGGTGCGAGAATATAAAAGATTTTGAATATGAATCTAACGAGTTGCACGAAAAAGTGACCTGAATTCGAATCAAATGTGCACGCAATAAAAAAGAGGCAAATATTTTAGACGGATTGTTTTTTGCTTGAGTGTCTGACACTCTGTCAAACGTTGGACTGCGGCCGAATTTTCGCGAAGTGCCGAATAGGAAATCAGCGAGTCGAGCGAAATATTCCATTCACGTTCTTAATTTCGAATATTCGCACACCCCCACAAATTATGGAAACTAGGTTCCGTCGGTTGGACACACAGACCCATCCTTCCCAGCATCCCAATCATTACATTCCCATCCAATCCTATCACTGGTGCCTCAAAAACGGAGCAAACCGCTCCGGCATTCTGCTAACCTTACACTGCTCACCCCTGGACAGAGTACCCGAAACCCGATGCATCCTGCAGAGAAAAAGGGGAAGGACCCACCTCACTAAGCGCCCCGAAGAGGAGTCGTCGGAAGAAGATGAAACGTTCTGGAGGAATTTTGGCTGCGTGCGACAGACACGGAGGGCCCGTTAGTGTACGTCACAGCCGCAGCCCCATGCACACAGAGGGCAGACCACACAGAAGGACAAGACAGGCGTCCTCTACGGAGGAGCACCTCGCACAAAGAGCCAAGACACTAAGGTTAGGCCCTCAACCAAAGAAAGCAAAGAAGTCCCAAAGCTCGGATAAGCCAACACCCCCTATATTTCAATTCTTATTGCGACGAACCATGGAGGTTGAAGCCAATCCAGTGCCACGGTGGCACGTGACCTCTTGCAAAAGCCGGTTCACAGATTTGCGTTTGACTGTGACTGAGCGTGCCGTGATCTCTCGTAACCACTTAACAGGCTGGTATACCCGAAGCCCCTCTAACCTGAGCACAACTATACTCATCTTCACCTCGAGAACCGTAGTGAAAAAGGTCAGACGCCTCGTGCAGCACTACAGGTCTCCCCCTTTACGTGTAGAGTTACAATATGTGTACAGTCGCCGACCAATTTTTCGGACTTCGAGGGGCTGAAGAAGCGTACGAATAATAAACCAGTCCCAAATTTCTCCAGATTACAGAACTTCGCTTTATTGAGCCTAAGCGGGCTTAAAAAAGTCGCTAAGAGTAAGTAGGGTCATGTTACGCTTGCGGGCGATCGTGTCCGTTTGCATTCGCTTCAGCTTCATGTCCTCACCCGGCAGAGGTGCAAGAAGAGGCCATGCATCGACGCGGGGAAAAACAACGAAACCGCAAGGCATTTGGGTGCGAGTTTCAGAAGCTGTCAACAGCGCACTCCACACTTAACGGACGGAGACTGGCACGAAAATGGAACAAAAAGTTGGTTGGAGATGGAAAATTGACCGCAAAGAAACCGAGACGATGACGACGATTCGTATAAAAAACAAAATGCATAGCATAGCACGCCTAGCGCCTGGTACGGCGGCGCTAAAATAGTGCTGCCAAACCTATCCAATCCATCTGAAACATCGAGCCGAGCCCACGGTCGAGCCAGCAAAAATTCCAAGATGGCAGCCTCTCGGCGCCGTCACTCGCTAACTATTTTAGTCCAAAAAATTAAACTTTCAGACTGCAATTTCTCTGCTAAATTGGTTGTTAATATGTACCATTTCAATTGGGCGAATCACGGTTCCTCGTCGATGTCTGAATTAACGAGCAGATCCAAATTTTCCGCGTCCGAAAAATCGGTCGGGGACCGTAGGTGCATTTTAGAGTAGATATATGTTCTGTTAGCAAGACGTGCAGGTTTTGAGCGCCGAAAGCGTCGCTTCTTCCTTCGACAACCAAATCTTGTAAGAACTACTTTGCGCGGCGTGTGGAGGAAAACGAGTATAGAATAAAGGTCTTGAGAGAATTTGCGACAGATGATGCCAATGCACAAAGCGGTTTCGAGGGATCCCTGTGTGCTCAGTCACAGTAAGACACAAGTGCGAGAAGCAGCCTTCAGGGCGCAGCGACGCGCTGGATGCTCGTAAGGTGGCACGTTCACGGCGCTGTGGTCCAATTTTGGTCGAAGTGAGAGCGAGTGTTCTCGGCCGCTGACTGGACGTGGGAAAAACATTTCTTTTCTTTTCAGGGGCCCTTTAATATCTCTTACCCCACCCGCCGATGTCAGTTTGTGTACGGAAGCAAAACTTGAGATTTGCAAACGAAGGGTGGGTTGTCAACGGCTTCAGATGCGAAATAGCAGACGATAGCAATTTCTGCTTGCGGCTGATCTCACTTTGCCGCGGCAATCAATTCGTAACAGAAAATCAACTTTTTTTCTTAAATGTCTGTTAGCAGGCGATGCATATTTTCTCATTTTACTTTCGTCCGTGGATGGCACTCCGGAGCAGACGAACTGCATTCTTCGCTCGCATTAGTGGACAGACCGCCTACAAACGCCACCTGAGCTCGCTCCACAAGAGGCAAATTAGATCTCGCTCTCACGGCGAACAAAATCGGACTCCTGGATTGACTGGCATGGCTCGTAGCATATTCTGCAGTCCGTTGCAAGGACAAATGGAGTGCACACAAAACTCCGCAGTGCCGGATTTTCTACGTCACCTAGCAGAAGCCAGCACGAGGCAGATCACAGGCGATTGCTGCGTCGGCGTTTGGCAGAGATGCACTTTCTTGCCGATTGAACACGGGTCCCAGTCGAAAACTAAGGTAGCACTCGCATCCGATCTACGCTTTCCGCTGGTCTCCGCTGGGTGAATTAGAAAACCAGGCACCACGGTTCTGTTGTCTTGGAGGTGTTGGTTGCGCTCCTGGCATTCCCAGATGCCCGGTGGTAGACAAAGCCCAAAGGAAAGACGAGGTGGGAGACGTTGGCCTACCTTTCGGTTTGAACGGCGGCATTGGCCCTCCCTGGTTCTTTCTCCGTGCTTGCTATGTTCATGTATTTGGTCTGCGGGGAAAAAGACAAAATACCAAGAGTGTCTTAGTTTTCTTTTCAAGCGTTAGGGCACAAAATAAAAAGGCGCACAAGGTAGGAAGCCTAACAAAAAGCAACACTTTGACGACAATTCTATCGCTTCCATGAACGAGGTCTGCGACCTTGCCGGCAAGTGCACTAAATGCCCACGCAAATCTGTGGCTTGCAAACTCTCCGAACAAGTGTTGGTTATGAATGCGCTTTATCAAACTCGATATGATGTATCCGTGGATCACTAATTCACCGGAGTCTCTAATTGTGAGAGGCCTCCTCTGTGACCGTCACATAAAAAAGTGGGTCCGAGATCTTCACATTATAAATCGTTTGAAAAATTTTGCGACATCTAAAGTGGAGGCATCTCAAAGCTGTGTGCAGGTGCTGTGGCAACAGTGTATCAGTCACCACTAACACAATGATGTCGACATTATTTCGAGCACTTGCATTCTGACCTCTAATCTGAAGCTACACGGAGGATTTGCTTTCCTTACTGCATTGCAGCTTTGCAAACAGAGAGGCACGAAGGACAATAATGGAAACAAGATATCTTCTGTGTCGTCAATCAATTTCAAAAGGTATGAGCTTATTATTTAGGACAGCGAGGAAATGCACAGGAAAATGGCACACATGTATGAAACATTAAAATGCACTACAGTGGAGAGATCTTAAAAATGTCTGTGGCGATACATTTTTTATTTTGTCAGGGAAGACAAGCTCCGAAAGGTGCAATGAGTCCCACAATTACCGTCGCAAAAAAACCCTTTAAAGACACGCGCACACGGATACTCCTCACTTCCCCCACGATATGCTACGATGACGACGTTGGCAGGCCCACAAAGTTCAATAACAGCGCGAGCTTGATTCCGACCGACCATGGTCCTTCTTTGCTTTCCGGAAAGATCCGGATCAGTGCAAGAAATGGGTGATTGCCATCAAATGCGACGAGGGCAAATGCGTCACCGTTACGAAATACACCAAGCTGCGCATGCACCAAATTCTAGCTTTGAGAAGCATTACCATAAACTGCATAATGTGCAGTAACCAAAAATGCAGAATTGTCAAGTTGTCTACAAAGAAACATTGCCATCTCGAGCGATCACAGTTCAAGGTAGCTTTCAGCGCAGTGTGTGGCTACGCTGTTGTCACAATTGCAGTCACTCGATTTCGGGGTGGCACGATACAGATTAAAGGGACACTGACAGGGTAATGACCCGTAAGAGTCCAAGTACCCAGAACACAATTTGCAGCTTGAAATTCGTTTTTTTCCACCCGAAAACAGCCGGACGAAATTTGGCCGGTTCCAGTCGCGCTCACTCTCTTTTTCATGGCCAAGTGGCGTTCAAACTATGTGTAAAAAATATATTCAAATTTGTGGGTCATCTAAGGCACATTCAATATTAAAAATACAAAATATGAACCCCATCCTTGTGGCCTCCAAAACGCGACAAATATGTTGACCGAAAAAAAAAAAAAAAAAAAAAATGTTGCGCAGATACATGTACACATTATTCTCAATATGGCAACGAACCGCAGAGTGAGAAAAGCAACACCCACCATTTGTTGCTGCAGTAGATGAATCGTGCGATCTTTGTCTTCCAACTGCTGCTGCCTCAAAATTAGCTGCCTTTTCAGGTCAATGTTTTCCTGAGCAGGAGAGAAAGAAAAGTCACTCTTAAACCGTTCACCTACAAAGTGTGTCGTAGACATCCATGCCGTATGTTCACTCCTGGCTTTCTTTTGAGCTATGCGCTGGAAGATAGATCAATGCCCACACAGCCTTCAAAGGCAATGGACCCCTTTTAAAATTCGGTGCGGCAACTTCAATAGACCGACCTCACCAGCCAGTTCAACTACGCCACAGCTGTCGCGAAGCATGGAGGGAACTTTAGTCTTTCTGCACGTGCGACAAACTCGCTGGAGCTCTCGCGTGTGGAGCACGAGACGGCCCGAGCTCTCTCGTGCACTGCCGTCTGCCTCCTGTGAACTAAAGTTATGGCGGCGTTACGCAAGCGCCGAACGCTTAGTGAGATCGGTCTATTCCCATCATCATCGGAATTGTGGCTGATGAAGGAAAAAGTTGAAGTCGTACACCTAGGCGGCTGACGCGACGCCTGTGAATTTGAGACCTAAGCACTCTGTGATGCACTAATAAGGTACAAGCACTGCATCAACATTGATCTCAGACTCCGGTCAAAACAATGTTTGCAAAATACCGGTTCTAGAGCACTTTGATACGGTGAACATTTCCTAGTTTAGGATTTTACTTGGGTTGGCACTTCATACAGACTGGTTATTTTTTTGTCACCCTCGAAACTGAAACAAATTGGAATATAGTATGGTTAAGAATGGGTTCTCGTCTGATGTTTACATACGAGAGTGACGGTGTCCAATGAAATACTACATTTTCACTACCACTATTAGTTAGACAGTTGAAGCCACTAGATTTCACTGAATCTTGGAAAGGGTCTAAAAAGGCACAAATACCTAAGCAAAATAAGGTCCTTCAATGCCATGCCATTATTCAATAGAGCAGGATGTTGCACCCCGACAGAATGGCGCTAACGTGGTCAGGCAAAAAAGATTCGTACAGATATCTTCAAGATGGCTAAAGGCAAGCAGCAGTGCAAACATTCTTGCCTGGAGGAGTTCACTGGCATCCATGTGGTGGAACTCTGGAGTATCTCCAGTTGGAGTGCTGGTGAAGCCTGCTGGTGGGTCACTGTTTGCCAAGGCATGGTAAAAGAAGTTCTGCAAAGCAAAGGACAGTGTTTCCTCAGCTCATCATATTCAGAGCAGTCTAGAAGCTCACCCAACCAAAGGAAGCTTTTATTTCTCTGAAAAAATATGAAATAGTATACTCAGGATATGAAAGCCACAAAATGAAAGCTGAATGATTAGAGCTAGAGTTCAACACAAATTCAGATTTATTCCATTTTCCTAGACTCATTGCTCATTACTACTAGATGCTTGCTTGGTTTAAATCTCTTCTCCTAAAATAAACCTTGTTGAAAAAAAAAAAAAAAAGTGAAATTAGGCAATAAATTTGAATTTAAAAGGAACGTGGAAAGAAAAGAGATTTCTTGTTTTAATTTTCCTGGCCTCTTTACTATACTGGGCATGTTCTTTCCTAAGCATTCCAGCAAAGTATTGCAACATTATTTTACTATTCGCATTTAAAAAGGGGGTTGCTGGTACAAACATGCGATACTGTGAAAACCAGTTTACATCACTTCAAGTTGGCAGGCACAAAGGGCACTTGTAGTTATTTATTTTGTGTTTGAATAGAGAAATATGAGCAATATAAATCACTCGCCAAGTCCATACACCTTTCTCAAGGTTCCTACACGCCTTAAAGAAAAAACATTTAAGGGTTTTCAAGGACGTTTAAGGGCCTGTAAAAATATTTTCAAGGACCCCTTCCAATACTCTGTCTAGTAAATTCATAACATAACACTTTTTAAAATGCACTGCAAAAACTTTTTATTGCAAGATACTTACGAAATGGTGCATTTGCCAAAGAGTAGCACCTCTTTGGCGAATGCACCATTTCCTAGGTGATGTCACCTGTTGGCCCTGCTTTCTTGGTGACTGTAGTTGCACTTCCCGGGTATCGTGCACAACTTAAACTATGTCCACCATATAGGTGTAAAACATACGCAGAACAAGCAAACCAGGAGTGGCTAGCAAACAGTATGCGAGAGAGCAAGGCGAACCGGGGACAAAATCGCAAGATGGCAGATGGGCAAGACTGGAACCGGAACCACCGGGACTGCTACCATTGTAAACAATGTGCCATGTTAAAATATTTCCTCATTGAAATTTACGTTAACAACATACACGTAAAAAGAACAATTGTATTGTATTATTGTAAAAGATTTTCATTATTGCAAAAAGAAAACAAAAAAAAAACACCTGAATATCATTGGGAAACTAGGGTTTTCAAGCACTACTAGAAATTCCAGGGCTTTTAAGGTCTGAAAAATGCCGTTCTCAAATTCAAGGGCTTTCAAGGTTTTCAATGACCTGTGTGAACCCTGCTTTCTGTATGAAGGCAGCACCTCTAGCGCCATGCCAGCGACGTATGATTTACGCCTCATTGTACTCTATGGAAGTGATACGAGGCTCTTAACAGATGTGCCCGACAGTGTGTGCAGAAACGGTGCATACCCTTGCGACTGCTGCTGGGATTGTGTCATTACTCTGATGTTCCCTTTGCGAAACAACTGCACAGCGTATAGCAATGCATTGCTCAATTGGAAACATTTGAGTCTACATTGATCTGTGTTTTAATGCCACGACCGGTTTGTCAGTACAGGTCAAACCCACTTAATAACGATCCCACATATAACGACCTATCGTTATACGACCAACTTTCAAAAAATATACGAATTCAAGGCCCTACCATTAAAATTGGGCCGAGATAAAACGACCGCTTTTCAAAGCAACATACTGTTACAACGAACACAAAGTCCGCTTTCGAAAGATAAAGAAAAAAATCCCGCCGCGCAGCAAAAAGCCAAAAAAAGAAAAGAAAAAGAAAAAAAAAAAGCAAAGATTAAAGATCTACTACGCGAGCGGCGGCGATCCGCGAGACGCTCAAGGGTCATTTTCACTGCGTCGCGGCAGGGGGAGAAAACAAAACTACAAAAAGCAAAAACGCCCTCCCGGTCGCGTAGTCTGCTCATTGTGGCGTGCGCGGGAAGAAGAGGAGGAGGAGAAAGTCAACTCTCATGCCGTGCTGCTTTCGTTTGTTTCATGTTTGCAAACTCAAACTCCGTATGCAACTCAAGAAGAGCTCAATGCTCGGTACAAGTTGGCTAGCCCCATCGCCATCGTGACAGTTTGTTTACATTCGCCATTTTGGTATCGTGCACATTCTCTCGCGTCTACGGACTCGTGTCTTTCGTTTTAAGATTAAAAAAAAAAAAAAATCCACTAAGAGGCTTTATTTCAACGAAAGGGCATCACGCTGGCGGAAAAAGATGACAACGGAGCAGCACTGCGTGGCTCGCAATCCCAGCCACCCGACGAGCTCGCAAAGTGTTGTTTGAAAGACGACCCTGCCAGAGGCAACGACCGCGCACTCGTACAGGTCCCCTCAAAGTAAAACGGAGCGCCGGAGCGGCGACGGAACTGCATCACCGCGCTATCTAGCAGTGCCGGCAGGAACTCATAGGCTACATCTGCACATGCGCACGTGTCTTCAGCGGGGGCCTCCGTTTTCTTCTTCCAACCCATACGTTTTCGGTGGCTCGAGCGGCGCAACGCTCTTCCTAAAAACACCGCCTGATAGACTCGCCCCTCACTCTCAATTGGGCTCAACGTTATCTCCCCGTGCAAGCCGGACACCTAGCGGTGTTTATCGGAACAGCGTTTGGCAGCTCGAGACGCCTATAATGCGAGGATCAAACAAGAAAGACGGAGGACACCGCGAACGCACGCGCGCATGCGCAGACGGCCCCTCTCAGTTCCAGCCGGCCCTACTAGATAGCGCGGCGATGCAGTTCGGTCGCCGCTCCGGCGCTCCGTTTTACTTTGAGGGGACCTGTACATGCGCAGGAAGAGCGGCGCTTAAAACGCTGTAGACCAAAGCAAGTATTAATTATCTCTGTGGACAGCGAAGAATCATCGTCGGACCATTGCACGGCATTTATTTTTGTGGTGGCGTGCGTTTCATAAAATCTGTTCTATGAGGTATGTGGTCAATCTTCATTATTTTACTTGCGCGGTAGAATCGGCAGCAATTTACTTTTTATTTATCTGAAAGCTAAATCTGCAATCGCGTTAGAATTGCGGGCCCGTCAGAATCGTGCAAACAGTTTCTTTGAATAAAGAGCTGGCAGAGTGAAACTACCAATACCAGCTTCATTAGCCTTATTTATAACGTTTCAAAGGGAAGTCCAGATATAACGAACTACTGATACAACGACCACTTTTTGCGGAACTATCACGTTCGTTATAAGTGGGTTTGACTGTAGATGTGATCCCCTCTAATAAATGAATGTAAAACATGTAGCCAGATCCCACAGTTATAGGAGAAGGTTTCCCTTATACTCAAACAGGAACAGTGCGAAACCTCTAGGGCGGTTTCCCGTGACACGCTTCCGGCAAAAAAACTTTGTCAAACACCATGTTGATGAACTTTTGCCATGTCTTTTTATGCGCGCAGGCAGTAATTTCCAGGTCACTCGAGCGCATCATGATCAACTGCGTCAGCTAGAGTGGGTGGGGACATAAAAGAGCATCGGCTGGTACTCTATCTTTATACATACCAGTCTTTATATGGACTTTAGGCAAGCCAGCGAACGAGAAGTCGACTTGTTGGCTACCAAGATTTACCACCGGGACGAACCCCGAAAGGAAAGAAAAAACGAAGAAAGCGTGGAATCATGCGGTCGAAATACGACCCTGGTAGTACTGGGTTCTGTCATCAACAGAGCCACTCGTCATGCTTGTGCATTTCACCAACACCAAAATTGAGGAAAATAACTAATCGTCTGTGTGCAAACTAATGGGGAAAGTGGCGGACACTGTTCATCAACGTGGCGGACCGAAAGTAAAAAGGCATTTCGTGAAACTGCCCAATTGCATGAAAATATTTACTGAACAAGTAAAAAGTTCAGTTTGCGAGAATCAAGCCCATGAGCTCTACCAATTTAAAAAGTGTGGGACTCCATAAATCTAGCCACTACTCCACAATTTTTTTATATCTTCTTTTTTTGTGAGGATTGCTATGATTGTTTGCCATGACATACTTCGTGAGTTGAGGGCATAGCTTGTTGCCAAAGTCATGCATGAAAGTCTTTCCGTGCTTCCTTTAGTAGAGAGCTACTCCGGAGGAGGAAACAAATGTTCAAGAGTCACAAAGTAAGGTTTTAAGATTCGAAATCTGCACTTCACAAAGGAAGTTAAAAAATTGTTTCACAGACCCTCTAATAAAAAAGAAATGGGATAAAAAATTATATATTAACTGACCTCCTCTTTCTTTAGTTAGTTTCAATACTTGTTATAGACCTTTTATTGATTTTTTTTTAACCATAGTCATAGATTGTGACTTTCATAGTTTATTCAGACCACATTTTGCCCAGCGTAATTTCGTCTTTACTTGGAATGCAAAATATTCCAGCCACTTCGAACCTTACTTCAAGAACTTTTGAAGCACAGCTCTTAGGCGACCGTTCCTGGCTTGAGCAGCGTCGCCGTAATTGCACGTTGCGTTATGGGATGTTTCCCATAATGACATCAGATGTGACGTCACAAGGGTCACTAGTGACGTCACTCGTAACCGCGTGTTGCATTATGGGACACCTCCCATAATGACGCCACACGTGGCGTCACGAAGGTCACTCGTGAAGGTCACGACGAAGGTCACAGCCTTCATAGTGAAGGTCATGACCTTTAAGTGACCTTCGCCCCTGAAGGTCACATCACTACCTTCACAAGGGTCATAAGTGACGTCACAAGGGGGGGGGGGGGGGGGAGGAAGAGGGGAGGAGGAAGGGGAGAAAAGGAGAATGAGAGGAGGAGGAGGAGGAGGAGAGGGTACAGAGGAGAAGCAGGGGCATATCTTCCTCTCTGTACCCTCTCCCTCCTCCTCCTCAAGTGCTGCGCTCTAATTCGGCATTACAAAAAATTGTAAACGTCTCTTTTTTTTTTTACATGCACTTTAAGCACTTCTGGTCTGAGCAAGCCGACTCCATATTCGTATGCGAAAATACTAGCCCACAGGCATGCTGCACTTTCATTTCGAAAGACCTCGGCAAGCTACAAAGAGCATGCAAACATCGACATTCTTTTAAACATTATTTTCCTAGGTATGAATTTTGAGACCTAAGGCCTTCATAAACCTGTACATTTGGTTCCTCTCTCACTCATTCATAAGCACAAATATCGCAAGAAACATTCACATATAGCTTTCGCTGCAGCCAAACCTGCAGTTTGTACCAAAGGTTGCGTAGCGTGTAGTCATCTGTCATAAACACAGGAAATATTATGACAACCTATTTACCTTGGTGTTGGTGACATCAAATGGATTCAAAGTTTCTGCCTGTAAAAAAGAAAAATGAAAAGAAAGAGTGTTAACCAAACTGTTCATTGTAATCTTTTAGTGTTGCAATAGCACAGGCTGAGAAGCATACTGTTCTTTTTTCGGCCAAGTTTCAAACTATAAATAATAGTTATATTAATATGAGAAAATTAAACCTTGCAGTGTGCATAGGAACGAGTCCAATCTCTATTAACAGCACCCAAAGTTTGTGAAAATGAATGGGCAAGTGTAACACCAAAGTGGCACACTCCATCTCCGAAGTTTTCCGAAACTATATTACAGGGCAGCTCCACTCAATAGACCGATCTTATCAACCAGTTTAACTATGCCACTGCGGCCGCAATGCATCAAGGGAAATTCCTTCTGCACGTGCGACAGCGTCGCTGAAGCTCTGTGCGTGCAGAGCACGAGACGGTGCGAGCCCTCTCGTGCACTGCTGTCAGCATCCTGTGAACTAAAGTTACGGCGGGGTGACGCACATGCCGAATGCTCAGTGAAATTGGTCTATTCCGAAAATTTTGGGATAATGAGTGATTTCATATTAAAAAGCATTAATAAAAGGAACTACCGTAAAATTCCGAGCGAACGCCCACCCAAACTGAAGAGATAAATGGTGAAAAACATGGGGTGGGCTATCTTTGGGGATGCCACAGCAAAATTTTATCAGAAATAATGATAAGAACCGGGGCCCCCGCTACAAACCGCGTGACGCGGGAACTGATACTGCAGATCGCGGACACGGCGAATGCGCGTTTCACGATGCGATAAACACGCAGAATTCACTACGAACTCCAGTGTCACGGGAAAGGATACCGCAGGTTGCAGACGCAGCAGATTCGCGTTTGACAGCGCGAAGAACCCGCGGAGACCCGCCGAGAACTCGCATCTCACGGGAACGGATACCGCAGAAACCGATATCGCATGCGCAGATCGCGGACGTAAACGCGGGAATCCGCTGCAAACCCGCATGTCACGGAAACAAATCAAGCAGATCGCGGCCGCATCAGAATCGCATTTCACGATGCAATAATACACGCGGGAACAACTCGCGCGTGTTACAGCTAGGAATCGATATCGCGCGCGCAGATCGTGGGCAAAAACACGGGAATCCGCTGAAAACTCGGGAACGGATAGCGCAGATCGCAAACGCAGCAGATTTGCATTCCACGCATTTCACGCGCGCAGATCGCAGACAAAAACGCGGGACCGCAGATCGCGCCGTTGACGCGCGATTCCCGTCGGACATCGCGTGACGTCCGGCGGGAATCGGGGGAAGGGCGATGTATCGGAATACCGTTCCCAACAGACGTTGGACAAAAAGGGGCGGGTGGGCGATCCTTCAAACGTGGGCGTTCGCTCGGAATTTTACGGTAAGTCATTTGCTTCGCGAAAAATGGGATGTATACAGTTAAATCTTACTTTAAACATGAACAGAAATCAAAACTTTGGCTCCGTCCGGCAACATTGGCCTCGGGCTGCCAGAAACATGGCTATCACACGGTACGAGATGTAACGTGACCCACTATGCAACGACGGGTGGTATAGGGGCAGGCCGGCAAGCCACCGTTCGGGTGGGCATGTGCCAGGTGCTAGTCTCGTGCGCACTGCACTCTTCACCACATTTTGCTGTCTTCAATATTCGACGACGTCTGCACAACTGCGGCATTAGTCGGCGCACATAGTGTGAATGGAACTCCAAAAGAAAATAATCAGTAACGGTGAGACGAGGATGGTGGTTGCGATGGTGGGACTACGCAGGCGTGTTACACCAATTACGTGGACACCGCTGAGTGCCGAGAGGAAATGTTGCAGACATCAGCCGTTAAGCTTGCCCGGAGAAGTAAAATAAACAAAAAGGGCAATGATGATGACGTTTATCTCAATGCTCCTTACACCAACGCCGTAGCCTCGACTGCGCTCTTGGTTGCACCACAATTCACCTGCTAGAGTCAGCCAATTTCGGCATCTTGGCGCGTTGCAAAATTTTACGGATCATTTAAGAAACTTTAGGCAGAACTAGGCCGTAATACTTGACATGTGGCCTTTCTAGATGATAATGAAGAGGACCGCAATGTCCTTTCAAAAACAAAAATGAAGCGGTGTTGCCTTTTAAAGGGACACAAAGAAAATTGCGGCTCCGCCAAGCACTCTTTTCCACCGACAACCAGAGGCACCTGAACAAACAAAGAACAGACGGCTGCGACGTCGTCTGCCTACTACAGAGGTCGCTACTCCACAAATCTACCATCCAACGGGGTGAGCTTGGTCACGCACGCGATCAATCGCCCTCATTTCTCACGCACCTCCCCCCTCGTGCGCAGAGAGACGAGTTTGAGTCAACTTGCTCACCGTGCGCTTCCCGAGTTCCGTAATTACGGGTCCGGACGCCTTTTGTGGGTCGGAATATTTGGGTTTTTCTACACTCGGTGCGGCGCTAGTACACGCAAACAATTTTCGCGAAAAAATCTTTACCTGTCTGGAGGAAATAAGACGAGCCCGTCGGCGAGCCAGGCCATCCCACGCTATTGCGAGAGTTCTTGCACTCCGCCGAGCCATCACCGCGCACCCCACCGAGCCATCCGGCAGTACAGGACGCTAAACATGCCGGTCTTTGACTGGCATGTTTAGCGTCCCGTAGCGCCCGACGTCGCGATTCCGGCGATCTCCCCCGTCGTACCACTGCCGGGGCTGCGGTGGGCACGAGCAGGACACGAGTGTGAAGTCGTCGGGTGGAAATCGAGACCGAAATAGAGGATGCGGTAAACGTGCCAGTCGTGGACACGTTCCAGGCATTGAAACGTCGTCCAAAGGCCATATGCTCGTAGTTGCGACATTACGAGCAACTATATCTAGTAGACAGTGTGTAAATTCAATCTCGCATATGAAGCAAAACCTTCGGTCTGTAATCGACGACGGGTTAAGAACCCGTAAGACGCTTCGCTCCGCCTCCGGCATGTGGTTGTCGCCTTCTGCCGGGCTTTGGCCACTCGCACGACAAAGCATTGTCAAAGGTAGAAGGCTAGCGTTTGAGGTGGAACGCCCACCGAATTCTTAACCCGTCGCTGACTAAAGGTGCGAGCGGACGGGAAGGGTTTCCGGAGCCACCCTTCCCCGACGGACCCTGCCGAGGGACGGTGCCGGCGCACAAACCAGCCTCGAGCGAGGAAGAGAAGGTCTCTCACGTCCTGCAGCACCCGCTTGAGCTTGAGCAGCATGGTCTTGACGCCGTTCAGGTCCTGGCAGACGGAGCGGTACGAGGATGAGTCCAGCTTGATGCCCCCGTCGTCGCACTCCTGCATCACCATCTGGCGCGGGGGCCGCAACGGCAGGCTGATGGTGCGGGGCCGGCCCTCGGGGCACGTCAGGGGGGTCTTCGGGGTCCACCGGGACACCACGGACTCGGAGGCCCTCCGCAGGGAAGCCCCCTCGCTGAGGAGGTGAAAGGTTGGAAGTCGGGTGTCTCGCGGCATGTCGGCAACTAAAGGCCACTTCGTGCATGCAGCGCGACGCTGAGATAGCGCGAAGTCATCGCTGCATCGGCAATACTTTCATCGCCAAGTTAGCGCTGTATGCATCAACAGGCCTTAGAGCTACTAATTCATTAAGGTTGTTTTCAGTGCCCGAGATATGCTAGACAACTGGAAGGTACAAAGGCTACCTCGATTAGGTTGCACCGTCGTTGCAAGGACGCGACACACAAGTTCGGATTCACAAGCTTTCGACGAAGCAATCCGAACTAGCCCCGAGTCCCTAGGTACCATAAGCTCCTAGATACAAATGCCTCCGAAGTAGTGGCATGCGAATATCACTTTTCGTATAATATCGTGCTCGGTTGTCTGCTCCGACGCCCGTCATTGAAAACTTCAAAAGCATCTTCATTTTCTGCAGGAACGTAGCTACGCTTAGAAATTTATAAGGTTAAAAACAAACCTGCTATTAAAATACAATTTCGATAAAAATTTAACATTATATTTGCAGGCGCAGGTTTTTCAGGATAACTTCGCAGCGAGCCTCAAGGCCTAAAGGCCCGTTCGCGCACTTGCAACCGAATGACACGGAGGGAGACAAGACTGGTTCTTAAGCCTCTTGCGACGTCTTAGGACTGGATAAGCTGCTCCGGAGCTGGTCCTAAGACATCGCAAGAAGCTTAAAAACCGGTCTTGTCTCTCTCCGTCCTACTCGGTTGCTAGTGTGTGAACGGCGCTTAAGTCACCGTAGAAATAACTAAATATTTTGGCTTTACAGTTTAGAAGTTTCATCTTGCACTAGATATGGGTTCACATAATACGAGGGTTCTTTAGTGTATGCCCAAAGCAATGAAACTCGCTCTCGATCATGCATTCTTTTTGCTCTTTATATTTAAATCGCACATTTTACTCATGCTGTTCGGGCAAGTATCTAAGTAAGATAATCTCTGTTTCGGCAATACTCTGTAAAGAACCTTGGCTGTCAGCGATGTAGCAAGTTTCTCGGGTGTGCACACAGTCTCCAAGAGGCACTGCTGTTGCATGACCACTTTTACAAATCTTTGTCCTGTCAAGGCTCGAAAATATTTATTTACAGTAGGTACAGGCGCCGACCGATTTTTCGGACTTCGCAGGGACCAAAAGAATGTCCGAATAATAAAGTAGTCTGAAAAATCAGCGAATTAAAAACTTGCCTTTATTACGTTTAAGCGGGCTTAAAAAAGCCGTCATAGTTCCCTGCTTCAGGTTACGCCTCAGCTTGCGTTCGGCCACTTTCTACTAGCTTAAGAATCGCCGCCTTCCTTTCTAGCGTTATGCTCAAGTACTTTCTGGACTTCTTATAGCCGATTCACACGACAAACCAAATTGCGATTTTCGTCCGTGAATTATGCACCACGTGACAGTCACGTCATCGATTCCTGCGATCTGCGCCTCGTCCGCGGACGTGCGGACTGATAACGTCAAGCACCTTTGCACTTGCAGGCTTTTGGTGGGAGATTGACTTGAAAAGCATTTATTCTGGCAACGGTACAATGTTTCCTTGCATTTATTCTGGCAACGGTACAATGTTTCCTTGCATTTATTGTTTACGGACGATTAAAACAAAAATGGCACATCGTTGTGTTTTGTGCGGTCGCTGGTTCATTTTGTTACGCGATTCTCAGTTTCATGAGTAAAAGAAACTGCAGAAACTTTGCCCGGCTGACGCGACACAGGTTTTCAGTACTCCTTCAGGTCCACGCCAAGAGGCTTCCGTCAAAACTCGTCTAGCACGCCGCAATAATTCCTGCATGTCCAATCAGCCTTTCACCGAGCAAGACCTTTCTTGTGGCTGTGGTGTGTTTAAGTGTTGTACATGAGCGCGGAGTGCGTGGAGGCATCTCCAAATGCACCTCCGCGAGCCCAGAACTTGGTTGCTTCTATGCCCAAGCCTTCTCGAGCAGGACCATGTCTGTGTCACTGTCATGCCTTGGGTTAGTAAAGCTAGTGGCGCTTCGCACAAAGCTTATCGAGGTGTTTTGTCTCGACCAGTACGTAACAGCAGCGGTAGCAAACATCAATTTCTCTCTAGAACAATGGTGTCACGGTACAATGTTTGAGTTTCGCAGCACTGTGGGGTGGCGAACAGGTTCGGTTCGTCCTTGCTGGCGTCTACTCGCCATCTCTCTCGTGTGGATGCACTTGGGAGACGGACAAACCGCAGACATGTCGTCACGTGATCAATCCGTCCGCGGATCAGTTCGTCGTGCAAATCGGCCATTAGCGACACTTCGCGGCAGCGGAACAACAGATGGGGCCATGACGTTCAAGCCAGCGTAGTCAAAAAACATGATTCACCAAGACGAGATGACAGGCGCAAGTCCACAACTGCAGAATGGCGAATGAACAAAGCAAAATGGTAACAACGATGATGATAATGAAGAGCAGTAGAGAAAAAAAAAAAACCTTAGCATAGAGCCCTCTAGCGGTAGGACTTAGCAGAACTCAAGTAACGCTGCCAAACCAAGCCAATCCATGTGCAGCCAACATTAAATCTAAAATGGCGGCTTCTCGGTGGTGTTTCACGCCGATCGCTTGCAACAATGTTGTCCAAAAAATCAAACTTTCAGGCTTTAAGCTGTCCGAAACATTGGTCATAAATATTCACTATTTCTATTGGAAAGGTCACGGTTCCTCCTTTAGGTCCGAAATATCAGAAAGACCAAATTATCGGCGTCTGAAAATCGGTCGGCGACTCAATATCTAAAAAGTATAACGCCACCCATCAATGTCAACGCCTCAGATATAAAACATGCATACAAAAGACGAAGTGGGCAGAAAAAACTTGAAAAGGAACCTTCGGGTAGCCTCATAGTGGCACCCCACACCTCACTAAGAGACTTGGTTTCGCCAGGGTGCCCAATATCTAAATGTAATTCACACTTTCACTTCGATACTTCAGAGGGTGAAATATTTTAACTCGCATAAATAATCGAGGAGGAAACAAGGTAATCTACATAAATGAGACGACGGATGCTATGCCAATGAAAAAGGCCGAATGCTGCAGCCCTCACTCCGAATGGTTGCTCTCCCAAGAATTCCTCTTCTCAGCATGATGGGGAGCCATGCCACGTGACAGTCTCCTTAACGGCGTTGTTGACGGGTATTTGACGCCGGGAGAAGATGTCCTGAAAGAGAACCGTTTTTGTGTGCAGTCCCATTTTGAATACACCATGCCAATGCAAAAGTCAGGAAACATACAATAAACATGCTTTTGAATACAAGTCTTCATCACCAGTTCAATATTCAGTCTCAACAGGAACAGCGGTAATTGTCTATAAACAACAACAGAAAGATAATACTGGCTTACACACTGGTTGTCCCACACATGCCACTTGATGGCCAAGAGGAAAAGATAAACATTTTGGCTCGGCCAATTTCCTTACCAAAGTATTAAAATAGCACAATGTGAATTACGCATATTCCGCTGTACATGTGCACTAGCAATTGATAACATTGCTCTAATCTATCGTGTTTAACACCAATATAACTGTCTTTCTAGACCTTACCTGTTTCGATTTGTTAAAATTTGAAACCTTAATCAAAAATCAGATCACGAAATCAGTACACATACATACACTAGCTGATTTCCCAGGGTCGCGGATTTTAAATCTAGGTTTAAATATGAGTTGTTTTTTTTTGTACTTTTTTATAATATAGAAATACATCATCCCTAGTTACAAAATATAAATAAAACTTAAACATAATACACTACAATAAATAGAGAATAGGAATAGTTAAATACACCTGGGATTCATTCACATCTTGGTGGGTGTTGTGGAATAAATGAATAAAGCCTTCATTTGGCCCAAAGGAAGATGGATTCCGAAGTCTGTCGAGTCCGGGCTCCCCTTCATGCCTATGGTCGGTATTGTGGTGCTCTGCCCTCCTAATTTTAATAAGCTAGAAAAATTACGTAAATACATAGTTCACATATTCATATTAAACACGCTAAAATATGATATACATTTAACGATTAGTAATTTCTAACTCCATATTATTTTCTCCTAAACAGGACACTTTCAAGAAAAAGATAGATCATCCTCATCATCCTCTTCCAAGATTACCAAAGGGCACAGACTAAGAAGGACAAAAATCAATATTTAAAGCAATAGACTTCAAGACAGCAACAATTTGAATCATTTATAATACATGCTCAAATGAGCTTTTAGGTCCGTTCCTGATCCCGTGGTTTTGATGCCCCCAGTTTTTCTTTATAATTGGTTTTAATAACAAATTTCCTTTTCGGCCATTGGACCCTATTTATTTATTTTTGATTGGTTTAAACCTGTTATGCCATTTGGCAAAGCAGGTTGAAAGACACACATTTCTTTTTTTCATTTTTTATATGCTCTTAGTTAGAAATTGTAATTGTAATTGTGCATGCACACTCCAGGTGCACGAGGCGCCGAAGCATTGTCGAAGGAAGGAAGCTCGGGCTGGAGGTGGGTCAACTGAAACTCCTCCCTGACATTCTGACCTCGTCGATGACTATATAAACATTATGTTGCTCCATTTGTTCCCAAAAATGTGATGGCAATATAGCTATGCACAAAGATGCTAAAAAGACCAAATGAAAACCTCCACTCAGCAAAACCGCACTCACGCTTCGTTTCCATCTTTGGAAGGCGCGTCAAAGTCCAGCATGAGATCGTCCGAGCCCAGGCTCGAGCACGAGGATCCGTGGTCCGAGCAGAGGGGATGGTGGTCGTCGAAGGAGCTCCTATCTGGCCTGCCCTGCCGCCCGTTGAAGGACTGCAGAGCGTGCAGCTCGAAGACGGACCGCTTTACGGATGGGGCCACCCTTCCCTTCGTCCTCTCGAGGGCAATGAGTCCCGGCTGATCCGCAATGTCGTCGTCGATCAGGAACCCATCCGAAGAGGGGCTCAAAAAGCCTGGTCCCTCCTGCTGCGTCTCCCTCTCCTCTTTGGTGGGGGCAAGCTGGGCCGAGGGCACGCCCTTGGCGGTCAACACATCGCCAGACTCGCGTTCCTTCGTCGCGCTGTGAACCGCCTTGGCTCCCTTCGTCAGGATCCCTTTCGCGATCACCGTCCTTGTGGGACTGTCGCGCGGCTTTGAGTCCTTCTGTTCCCCGAACGACTTCCACTGCGGCTGTTCCACGCACTTCTTCAGCGGCGGAATGCGCCGGTAGGAAAGGATGCCCCTGTAGGCCGCGTACGAGTCGGGCTGGTCGTAGACCCCTATCTTTGGCGCTGCACCGTCGGCCGACGCCTTCCGGTCCCCGGGCGACAGCTTGGGCACCGTAGACGCTGGAAGCCTCTCGCCATCAATCGCTTCGTCTGACCTCTCGAGCTCAGGGGAGCACTCTTCATGCAGCGCCATGCTGCTGCTCCGCCTCTTCCCGCAGTGCTCAATGCTCGCCAGGTGGTCGCTGAGTGAGTGCCCCAGTCCGGAGTCATAGTCCGTGCTGTCCCCGCTGTGGCTCCTGTCCGAAATGCTCTCCTTGTCCGGCGAAACACGATGCACGCCCTTCTCCACGTTCAGGTTTCCGATCGGCGGAGTCTTGGCTTTCTCGTTGACAATCCGCGTCGGTGGCGGTGGCACCGGTGCAACCCGGTTCGTGACAACTGCCACCTGCGGTTTGGGCAGGCCGCTCAAGTGCGCTGTGATCTTGGTCGGTATCTTGGTCGTGCCGTACTGTATCCGGACCTCGTCGCAGTCATCGGCACCGCCTTCCCGAGGAGACTCTTCAGTGCCAGACTCCAAAAGGTTGTTCGCCGCGTCCACCGTCGCCCTGTCAAGGACTTCTCTCTTGAAGGCCGTGAAGTCACGGACCGGATTTCCCTCCACAAAGTTGTCGTTGTTGTTGTTGTTGTTCAAACTCGAGTTGTCCGCGTTGTCGTTTGTGCCTCTCCTCCTGCCTCCCCTCCCCGTCGGGGTGTCCAAAGGTGGTGGCGGATTGGCGGACCTGGCAAGACGAGCGAGATTGGAGGGGTGCTTCTCGGCCACCTGGGCGGCGCGATATTTGGTCGGCGGCGGGATGCATCGCTTGAAGGTGGCCTCAGCGGGTGCCACGGCGCCGGCGCCGCTTCCCCGGGCGTAGGGTGTAGGCCGCGGGACGCGTAGGGCACTGTCCTGGGACGACGAGGTCGACATGGGAGCAGACGAGTACGGCTGGGACGCGGACTTGCTCTTACTGGAGTAGCATGTGCCCATCAAGACATGAAGAGGTGTGCAGGAAAGAAAAAGGCTGCAAGCACAAAGGGAACCTCGTGTGAGCTCGCACAAGTCCGTTCTAGGAGGCAGGTGGATGATTCTAAGGAAGCAAGCTTTGTTGGATTAATAGTGACTTCACAGAAAGCACCAATGAAGCGTACTAAAGGGAACAAGGTTGAGACTCTGGGAGGTACTCAGTTGCTTTCTACCCACAAAAATCGACATGAAACTTGGTGTAAAGAGAAATCTTCAATTGTCATAATAGCTATATGGCAAAAAGCCACAATGAAGAATCAAGTTTGAAATTGGATGTATAGGGTGCCTGAAGTCACCAGGCCCAATCTAAAATGGACCGTAAAAATCGACGCCTGCACGAAGCAATCTAAACATTTCGTCGAAGGTGTATTTGAAAGGTCCACTTTTTCTTGTAAAATTACAAAGAGTAGCTCTCTTTCTGTAAGAAATAGGACCAAAAAACTTGCCAAGGTCAACGGCGAGCGGCGACACAGACGACAGAGTCGAGCGGGGGGCACGCTACCTCCTTATCGAGACTGCTCGCGACGACCGTGATTTACTAAAATGAAGATAATCTTTCTGGTTTAAAAATAAATGCAAAAATACAACTTGAAGTTAAAAAAAAAAAAAAACAGTGAATGCAAACGACGATGTTCTGGCTGCCGACGGATTTCGTCTGCGTGTTGTCTGCCTTCTTTTGCTGGTTGGCTACACCTACAGACGCTGCTTCCGACGCCGTCTATCAATATGTGGATCAAACGCGCCCTGCCACTCGACTCAGTCGTCTGCGTCGCCGCTTGCCGTTGACCCTGGCAAGTTGTTTGGCCCTATTTTTTACAGAAAGGGAGATACGCTTTGTAATTTTACATGAAAAAACCGACCTACGAAATACTCCTGTGATGAAAAGTTTGGATTGCTACATGCAGGCGACGATTTTTATGGCCCATTTTAGATCGAGCCTGGTGACGTAAGTCACTCTATGCTATACGTAAAGCAGGTTTCCTAAAATTTAAATACCGTAAAATACCGAGCATGGGCCCATGTCACATTAAGGGCCCACCCCCTATTTTTGAACGATTTCAAAAACAAACAGAGGACACATCAACTGCCCACCCCCCATTTTAGGCGAATTTCAAAAAATATGCGAAGGACATGGCAAGCGCCCAGTCGCCGCGGACGGCCGTTATCTCCTGAAGTTGAAGCGACGGGCACTAGTTATGAATCACGACAGCGCGGGTGAAGGGGGCGAAGGGCGCCGCGGGAATCGGGCGAAGGGCTCCGGCGCAACACGGCAACACTCCGGTGCCGCGGAAATCGAGGTCAAATGGCAGAAATAACAAAAGATACAGGCAAGCTGGTGTGCAAAGGAAGAGAGGCAAGGGCACGGTGGCAAGAGTGAAGCAGTGAAGATACACTACGTTGGAAAGGAGGATCTAGCGAATGGAAAGCCGCACAGGGCTTAGCGCGTGTGCTGCATACGTGCCGCGTGCCCGTGTGAATCTGCCCCTCCGCTTCCGCTTGTTGTTCGGTGGTTCGGTTAGTTCCGTGTTCATCGCGCTGCATTGCTTGCGTTACGAAAGGACCCCCAAAGGAAACCTGCGCAAGCCGTCGCGGCAGGATGTCCACAACTTTGTCTCCAATGCGTGGGCCGCAGTACCCGAAGATGTGATTCGTCAGTCTTTCAAGGGCTGCGGAATCAGCACTGCACTCGACGGCAGCGAGGACGGGGAGCTGCACCAACGACTGGCATGCGTTCGACCGCCATCGGTGCCCCATGACCGCGGTGCCCTTGCTGACGAGTGTGTGGACCTAATGTTTTGTTCCGACTCAGAAGAGTCTTTTGACGGCTTTCCTGACGAAGACTAGAGTTCATTAGTGCTTCTTTTTTTTTTTTTTCACTTCTCTCAATAAACTGCTCATATCCATGCTTCTGCAAGGTTTCTCTGCTTTTATATGTTCGCACGCTCGGCGAATGACGGCCCTTTTCCAAGTGCATCAAATGGCCGCCATTTTGAATTCGGCGGTCGGGCCGAGCAAGGGCCCACCCGGCTATGCCATCCTTCTGCGTTTTTGCTCTCGGACCTAACAAGCGCCCATCCCCGAGGTTTCCGCGATTATCCCAAAATTTTGAGTGGGCGCTTGCTCAGTATTTTACGGTATGTTCTCTTTACAGTGCAGCTGTTAAGGGCTAGTTTCCCCAGGATCATGTCCGTCCTCAAATGACCTGATGACACAGAACTCTGGACAGCTACCGCCATCTATGAGCGATGGCGGCAACCTTTCGAGCCTTTCCACTCTGGCTTGCCGACTTGCGGCCGGCCATTACTTCCTTCCCACCATAGTACAGCTTCGCTGGTCATCCTTCTTCACCAGAGTGGACAGGCTGAAAGTAGTTTCTTTACAATTACTATTAAGCAGTCACATTTTCAAAGAATTCACTGCTCCATCATTATGAGCTAATTTGACGACTTGAAGCAAAAAGGGACAATAAAAAAATGTAAAATTAAAAAAAAAAAATATATGTATATATATATACAGGGTGTTTCAGAGAACGCAGGCCAAATCGCTCCTGCGAAAACTACTCATCGCAACGAGAAAAGGCTTGTGGCGTTTTGGTCCTGGTCCAGGGGCCTATTCAGGAAAATTATTAAAGTCCGGGGTAATTAAGTTATTAATTATTTTTGCGTAATTAACTTTTTTAATATTGTGTTTAAGGGCATGGTTTAAATTAGAAAATTGCTCAGCATCGTCGAAAAACACTAAATCAACAAATTGCAGAACGATAGAAGGCACGCGAAGCATTTTACGGCTCTCTGAAAAACCGCAAGAATTCGACGGGTTTTTAAGTTTCGGTTTGCTATCGGTGCGCATCTAGGGCCTGACAGCACCGCGCCCCGTGGAGAGATAGCGCATCCAACCTCTGCTGCGCTGTCATCGCGCGACGCAGCAGAGGCTGGTCGCACTATCTCTCCACGGGGCGCGGTGCCGCCGTGGCTGAGATGCGCTCCGATAACAAACCGAAACTTAAAAACCCGTCGAATTTGTATGGTTTTTCAGAAAGCCGTAAAATGCTTCGCGTGTCTTCTATCGATCTGCAATTTGTTGATTTAGTGTTTTTTGACGATGCTGAGCAACTTCCTAGTTTAAACCATGCCCTTAAACACAATATTAAAAAGTTAATTACGCAAAAATAATTAACAACTTAATTATCTCGGACTTTAATAATTTTGCTAAATGGGCTCCAGGCCCAGGACCAAAATGCCGCAAGCCTTTTTTCGTTGCTATGAGTAGTTTTCGCAGGAGCAATTTGGTCTGCGTTCTCTGAAACACCCTGTATATATATATATATATATATATATATATATATATATATATATATATATATATATATATTGTACAGCATATTCGACAGTTCGGCTTCATCACTAACACAACAAAGCGAAAGGTATAAAAGAAAACAATTTTTTAAGGGGTCATAATATGCGCAAAATGACTAAAATTTTAAAAATCAATTTTTTTTTTTTAGTAGTGAGTAGTTTGTTAAATGACTGAAACCCCATGTGCATGCCTGTAGGAAAGATTCGAAGAAAATAACTAAGGTAAGGCAATGAAGAACATACATGCAAAGTGCCACATGTTTTTAGAACCTTGCTTCAAAACATTACTGTTGGGGACAGCAGCCTGCACAGCATGTGTATCTCAAGCCCAACATTCTCCTTGGCATTTTGATCATTCAGGAAATGATCTGTTAGGTTGTTTTTAAACCACAAACTAATTCGCCTTGACATTTTACATCTTGCAATCTAATCTATGAACCACAGGGGTCTGAACACACGACGCAGCCCGCGGGCCACCACTCGTTGGGAGGCAGCACACAGACAACCGGCTGCGAGCCCGTTTCTTTGTCTCAAGAGCTAGAAATGTCATACGCCATAATCCTCTCATGTTGTCAATTCATTTCTGCTGATAACATAGCTCTGCTCTTATAGATTTTCTTTGCATTGTGTTTGGTTTAGTTTCTCCTTTCCAGCTTTTCGCCATCTAACCACCTATGCGGCAGTTCCTCCACTATTCTCGCCTTCAGGAAATATCAACATTAAAATACAAGTACTTTCCGAGACTGCCGCTATTAAGATTGCAGGAAAGCAGGAACTATTGAATGAAGAATGTTCTTTCTTTTTTAGAGACATGCTAAGTTTGATTAATTTTTGAGTGAACTGAGCAACGAGAGTGACAGTGTGATTGCTCTTTTATGCTACTAAAAACTGCCAGCAAGTTGGAGGGGCGGCACCATTCTAACTTTTGTTATCACAACAGGTAAGGACCCAAGTAGTCCTATAAACAGATCTAAATTAAAGCTGTCACTGGCAAAACTGTGAGTTTACAAAAAAAACAAAGAGCACGAGTTTCCTTATAAACTTTTGTAACACCCCCCTTCAACCTTACGTTGGCCCTTGACTCTTTGGGGGTGGGCCATCTGGCCCCCACAATCAAATGAGTTTGAGACTCCTGATGCATCACTTCATCTTACTCCGAAGAAAATGTCTGTTCAAAGGAGTGAATAATAAAAATTACAAATATATAGAGGTAATACTCCAAACATTTGTTTCTGCTTCTACAAAAAAATATGATTTAGAGGGACTTATAAACAGATGAGAAATTAGAGGTTGGGTTGGTGATTATACTGTAAAACCCTTAATTTTCACAAATCTTGCAAATTGAAAATTCGAGACATTTAAGTGCACGCGAAAATTTCGGTCCTAAAGAGTTTCAATGAAGGTGTCTGGAATTCACAAAATTTCGTGGCCGCGATTATGTCCTCTGTGGCCCATTCGCGAAAAATTAGGGCTGCAAAAATTAAAGATTTTACAGTAATTTAGAAGGATCACTAAACGGACATCGCAATTTTGTGTCAAGTGCTACAAGTAATTACTGACTGCACGTTTTTCCCATTTTTCTCTCTCCTTTTCTTTATTTCTGGGGCTTTACGGCCCCATTTGGCATATCTTCCATTCTACCTGCAGTCTGACTGACAGAACAGACTATCAATTACAAGTCATAATCCCCTTCGTCTGCAACTTTCGCAACAGCACTGAATGCAATAGTAACATAAGATCATCATTTGTAGAAAAAAGATGATTGGCTGCAGAGGAAAGGAAAGTTTTAGTCTAACTGTTATTTGTTTTGCAAGGCTAGCATGTTAAACAAAAACTGATACTGTAAATGACTTAATTTTTGCAAAGACCTAATGTTTGCGAATTTCGCGAATTGCTTACAATTCGCGAAAAAATAGGTCCCGCAAACAATTCCGGTAAAATGTAAACACACTGGAATCTATATTGAGATCCCACCGTGCCGCGAAAATTAGAACCCGCAAATTATTCCAAAACTTCAGCTTTGACCTGAATCGCGAAATATTGAGCCTGCGAAAAATAAGTCATTTACAGTACCTATTCTATAGACTACACATTAATTGGACACCATAAGAAAAACAAAAAAGCAATTAAAGTTCCTTTAATATATCTAGGGTTCGGAGTTTTCGGTTTAAACCGATAAAAACCGATAAACGTTTGCCGAATCCATTTTTGGAAATTCGGTCCGAAAAAGGTCAGTTTGTAGGTTCCGCGTTTTCGGTTCAAACCGATAAAAACCAATAAAAGTATGTCTAATCCGTTTTTTAAAATTCAATTTGAACCGAAAAAGGTCAGTTTTTTTAGGGCCACGTCAAGGTGGGGAGGGGGAGGAGAGAGGGCTTTTCAAGGTTCGACATTGTGCGACGTCTTCGTGCATGCCCTCTTCGAAGGTTCAACATGCAACAATAGAGGCCTTGGATTGGCCTTCGCGTGACATCTGTGTCCTTTCTGTGACCGGGCTTAATGTGTCAGGTTCCCGGTGCTAAAAAAAAAAGCTAGGATGTGGGCTAGTATTAGGTTTTTCGCCTCATGCCCTTCAAAGGACATCGAGGAAAGCCGTTAATACCTTTCTTAACACCCTCTCTCAAACTTCCCTGTTGCTGAAAACATAAATATGGATTTTTTTTTTTTTTTCTTTGCCATTCCGCTGGTTTTTGTACGGTCATCACCTCAGACGGTCACGTCGTCAGAATGGGAAGGAAAAAGAAGCACGCTGAAGTTCATGCCCGCGAATTCCGCGATTTTGAGGTGTGTCCTGACGGAAGTTGTAGCGAAGACCACATGTGTATATGTGTCATTATTCTTTGATCACAAATATCACAGCTACAAGGATCATCTGATCCGGTGTCCAATAGTGCTTCTTTCATATTCACCGAAAAAAAAAACGGTAAACTTTTTTGGAATAAATATACACCGAAAAAAAAACAACGAAAATTGAATTTTAAAATAAACACCGAAAAAAGTATGCAGAGTTTTGAAAAAATAAAAACCGAAAACGCGGAACCCTAAATATATCGTATAGAAAACAATATTGTTTTCTTCAACCTTCGTTGAACGCAGGTAAAACTATAAAATCAAATTAGGTCATCAGCTCAGTGAATGAATGCCAGAGGGGCCTATTCAGGAGGGTGGGTCCATTTGGGTCCCTTTTTGAATAAATCTGCCTGGGCCCTCTCTCCTGTCTCACTTTGCGAGGGAAAGTGGGACGGGGTGACACAGCTGAAAACATTCAGGCATTAGACAGCCACCCTGCACTCTTCACAATCCCATTTCGTGTTGGTCTTGACACTTGTCATACAATTAGCACCGGATGTTGAGACATGGGAAATACGACACGATTAAAAACGGGAGAAAGAAAAAAAGAAGAAAAGTTGTCACTTTTAAATAAATAAACTTCAGTTTTCAGACCATATACATAGATTCCTGCACCCATGCAAGCTTAATATATATACTGTAAACGACTTAATGTTCACGAGGACCTAATTTTCGCGAATTTCGCGAATCGCCTACAATTCGCGAAAAATAGGTTCCGCGAACAATTCCGGTAAAATGTAAACACATTGGAATCTATAGACCGACACGCGGAGCGACTCTGTTTACCAACAAGCCGGAAGGCCGCGCATGCGCGGTAGCTATGTGGGCAAGAGCAGCCCGGCTCTCCGTGTTTTCGCCATTGCGTTCTATGGCGTGCGCTCGTTGTTGACGTTGTAGGGACGCTTGTATATTTATTTGTGCGTCGTATTTCCTCACAACGTATGTCGTATGCTATGCCCGACTATTTGAGCTCGCTGCCCGAGCCTGAACGGCAGCGGTATCGAGACAAACTGTGCGTGGACGGCGTTGCCTTCGATGATCCGTACGCCGTAAACAAGGCCTGCTGGACTTCCGACGTAAAGTTGCTGCCACCGAAGTCGACGGCTCATGTCGTCGTTTATTTAGTTTTTTCGCCAAGCCAGTTCACGGCCGACACGGTGGCGTACAAGTCTCTCGAGGCCTACGATTACTTCGAGTCGGTTTCCGCACTGCCGGCGGGATCAGCAGTCTGTGGGTCTGCGGAAGTGTGTGTATTCATTAATTGATTAAATACACACAGCGTCTTCAAGTCAAGGTATGATATTTTTCCTACCCTCATGACCACAAGGCATGACAAGCAGTAACGCTTTGTCTTTTCTGCAGTCTTGGCGGTAACACGTTACAAGTAACGGCGTTGCCGGTAACGCGTTACTTTTTTCAATAGCGTAGTAACCTACTCATTACGTTTTCGACACAGTAACGGGTAACGTACTTACGTTACTATTTCAAGTAACGTAGTTACGTTACTCGTTACTACTTCCCAAGTCTTAAAGAAATTACACTTCAATTTTTTCCGTGTTTTAGGCGTCAAGCCATGTTTTTCTTTGCGTTTTTTCTCGTGAGTATTTAGGTGAAATCGTAAAACGAGATAAAGTAATTATGTTCAGTTTCTGCACGAACATAATGTTTCTTGATATATGACTTGTATCGTCAAAACCGTAAAATGTGTTAAATCGTAATTTAAAAAAAAAAGTAACGCAGAAGTAACGTGCGTTACTTTTTATCGGTAGCGATAACGGGTTCCTTTTATTTTTAGGCAACGTAGCTCGGTAACGCGTACCTTTTATTTGCAAGTAACAAAGTAACGTATTTCGTTACTTTTTTTCAGTAACGCCTACAACACTGCCGTTCTGTCGCCGATCCTCTTGTGCTGGGTAGCACGGGCGTAGCGAGCCTCCGACGAGCGCTTGGCCGATGCTTTGTGCGCGAACACCATGGGAACAAAATCCCGGTGGTCTTGATCAGGCAACGCTTTCCCTGCACATAAGCAAGCCTCGGGACGGAGATTGAAATGGAAGCCGCACTTTCCTTCAAGAAAGTGTTTGCCGCACAAAAGGTCGTTCGCGCAAGGCGACGATTCTTTTCGATCCACGAATATTATCCACCTTTTATGCCTTTCAGAGTCTGCCGGGAACTTGTGGAAACTCACTCCGCTACTTTTCTTGTACATTTCGGTGCAATTAACGGCAACACAGCTTCGCGGCATGCTGAAATGCTATGACGCCCATGCGAAACGTGCGCGCTTTTGCCCACACCCCCCGGCTCCGGCGCGATCGCAGCGCCGCCGCAGCTCCGTGACGTCAAGCCCGCGTGTCGGTGTATATTGAGATCCCACCGCGTCGCAAAAAAATAGAACCCGCGAATTATTCCGAAATTTCAGCTTTGACCTAAACCGCGAAATATTGAGCCCGCGAAAAATAAGTCGTTTACAGTATATAGATATTTTTAGATGGCACCATTTTTTTTTTGTGAAAATGCAAAACAAATTAAATAAACTGAGCCATCCAGTGATGAGAGCACACATAAAAATAAAAATGCAGAAACCAAAACACAAGTCGGGAATGGCGGCATGAATGACACGCATGATTAGTATGCGAGAAGTTAGGTCGCGATACAAAGATGTACGAGAGCGTCATTAATGGTTTCCCCTCTACCTGAATTAACCCAAGGTTGTCAACTTGAGCTACTTTGAATGCTAAAGTAATGCTAATATGTTGCACATACAGTCGCTCATTAGACCTCCAGGGAAGGCTTGTCTACTTGCGGTGGGCATCAATAAATTCAAAGATCCAGGTGTCTCCTCTCTTTTTCGCCCCCTTGTGACTCTTCATTCCTTTGTCTTTCAGAGTTTTCACCAATTATGAATTTTATATTGTTTGATTTCATTAACTATTAAAGGGATACTAAACTGAAATTCTGATTTCGCAATATAAGGCCGCAGAAGTTGTTGAACAGGATGCTACAAACTCCAAAACATCACTATTCATCGATACCTCAAACGTATGACCATGCTTTTGGAAAAGAAGGGCGCAATCAAGCAAGGACTATGACGTCATGGTCGTCCTGAAACATTTAAGAATGAAGGGAAGTGGCCTCGCTTCTCTCCTCCTCGCTTCGGTTCACCAGCTCAACGGGACGTAGAGAGGAGGAGAGGGAATGAGAATTGTGACGTGACTTGTCTCGTCGGCCGTATTTAATCGCGCACCTTTTTTTCCAAAAATATGGCAATCCATTAGAGATATCGCTTTTGAGCAATGTTTTTTGGCTTAGAAGCGTTCCGCCTATCCGTCCAGCCTTGTTTCGAGAGTTCGAGATTTTGTTTCAGTATCCTTATAAGTTATAATGTATGACCAAAGCACAATAAAAATATTTGAACTATACATAAAGAATATGCAAAATAAATGCCCGTCTATGCCTCAGTAGTGCAGTCGAAAATGAGATATTACGATCCTCAAATTCTTTAAACTCTTCAAGTTTAGAAATCAGAGGCCAGACACCTATCTTCAATTACAAAATTTGAAAGAAAAAAAAAAGACCATTGTTGATACTTAGGTTTCCTTCTTTCCTTAAATTACCTGTAGACAATGCTAATTAAATCAATCAAGCCAGAAGGAGGTCGACCAATGAACACTTTTATAGTGTTGTAAAGCCTCAGAAGCAGTAAAACAAGTTAAAAAAAAAAGACCCCTGCAGTGAATACCCACTCGAGGCATCTAGAGTGACATGTCCCAACAATATCACAATCATGTAAGTTAACGAGTGGGACCAGAATTATTTATTCGGTCTTTCAACATTGGCTAGCTTTGTAGTCCCTTCACTCCACCACCATATCCATTTCAATTGTCTCCGAATATGCAGAAGTTGGTTGCCCCACCAGTGACATTCGACCCTCTTCCATCCGGCAGAATCACGCAAGCCACAGGAGCCGAAACAAACAAAACTTTTGAGTTGCAGCAGAGTGTGAGGAGACCTGAAGTGTTTTCCCAATTTGCAGGTTGCAACGCGTGTAAACAAACTTGCAAAGAGATTAAGGGACCCAGCTGGTTCTTGGGCCACTGTACTACTTCAAGGAGAATTTATATCTGGAAATGCTTTTATCATAAAATCCCCTAAAAGATGCTCACTGAAGATATTCTTTAATGTAAGTTTACATTTAATGAAAAATTATGTCTGTCTTGCAGATGCATGTTTGTTATTTTAAAGGATGTCAAGTGGTAAGAACCAAAGTTAGGACAATGCCCAGTAAAATGGGTTCCACAATCTCAAGGAAAATATTAATGCTTACCTAGATGAACTAATGCAGAGCTAAGAAAACTGTCTATTTTAATTTTTTTTTTTAAACCCTTAATACTGCATTTTGATTAGAGACTACCATCAAAACGTTGTTCTTATCTTTTATTAAAAAAAGATATAAAAAAATTACACCCAAAGGTACGCAAACACTCGACATGCTAGCAGTTTTAACTACAGTTTATAAGTGCCAACAATAACATTTTGGCATTCTGCACAACAACGTAATATGTTTCGAAAAGTGGTACGACCTCGGTCAAGAAGAAATTTAAAATTACTATATTCCACCGATTTCGGTGGTCAAACGAAACTTCCGATTACTGAATCTTGTGCAGCCTGGGCACAAATACTGGTTTCCCGATTGTCAAGTGATCCTTCCTTTCGGCTCACAACAACATTGGTGGTGCCGAGATACTTGCCGAGCCAACCCGCTTATTTCACTAGCACTTATCAGCTTGCAAGTTCGGTCGATTAGAACCAATTGTCGGAAGGGCACGGAGGCTCGAGTCACGGCTGAGGTCGAACAAGCGACAAACACAACCACAAATAAGAACTTGCAAGTTCACTCGATTTACTGCACACCGGATCGCTGGGCCTCACAAAATAGAACGAAACATGAAATCGATAAATAAGCAAGACAGCAAGACAAGCGAAAACCATTGAGGCTACTCCCACCCACAGCTGTCAAACGTTCCAATCCCACGGACCATATGCAGAACCAAACAATTGTATTTTCACCCTAGTGATCACATCTATGGCTTCTTGGCGAGAGCTAGTCAACGATACACGCTTCGAGAATGGGATTTCACACGCGAAAAGTATCACGCGGGCGCCAACCCAACGATCCGAGAGCGTCGAACTGACATTTGGCAGCCCGTCCGTGGCTACCGCAGGTTCTACACTCACCGCAAACAAAAACAAACTTAACGCTAATAAACCCCGTTTTATATTCGCAGTATGCGTTTCTGCCGGACGACGCAGAGAGGGTACTGGGGTGCCGAGACGACAGTAATGGTAGTTGAAAATTGAATAGGAACTCCGGGTATTCGATTACGTACCTGAAAGTTCGTCCGTAGCTCCGTGGCCGCGTTGCCTGTTTTCATGAATAACTATAGTATTGCACGGCGAAAAACGAATATTTTACGTCTCCCACATATTTACCGCGTCATATACGCGATCGGCGTTTAACTATATGTAGAAATAAAAAAACACGGAAATGCCGCGCACACACACGCACAAACAGCCAACACCACCGTGAAAAAACCACCTCAACGTATGCGCGGGATTGGCCGTTGACGCAAAAGCAAGAAATCAAAAATGGGCGTCAGAGGGCGCTGGCAATTTAACAATATTTCTGCCACAATGGTGGCAGAAAGCGAGAAAAAACTAGGCATTTTCTTATTAACTGATGGCAAGGGGGATTTATAGCTTCACTTTCTTTTCAGTACAGAGTGAATATAGTTTTCACATTTAAATATTCTAAGCTTAAAGGGTAAGACAGAATAGCTAGGTGGCGTAAGCTACCGCCCGATCCAAAGGGCTCAGCCGTATTCATTTATCCATTCATCCTATTAATAAAATTCGTTGACAACGATACAACGAGGTAGATTTGTACGTTGTTTTCATAAAAATAAAGTATTTATGATTGCTTTAGTGCATTGTATGATATTTTTTCATCTTAGCCAAAATGCCCTCACATACATATTGTCAAAACAATTCGATATTTACGTTTTTGTTTTATCACATGAATCATGACGTCACAGGACCTCGAATGTTTTGACCTATTTTGACTTATTGACCACTGTTGTTTTGACTATACTCCGTTTCACCTTATGTTGTACCGCAGAGAAAGCTACAAGCGCGAGCTCATGGCGTTGGGAGCTGCTCTTAACGCACGAGAGCTTGTGCCGCCGAGATGTGCCCTAGAGCAAGGAGCTCGCGCTTGTAGCTTTTCCTGCGGTACATCATAAGGTGAAACAGAGTATAGTTTTGACTACTGACCAGTCTGATATAGTTTTATCTATCACATTCAGAAAAAAGTTAAATTTGATCAGAACTATTTCGATATGACAATCACATATGTTTGTATTTTGAACAGATTCTGGCACATGCTCAAAGAGCAGCCATCGGAGCGCGAGATGCGTCTCGGGAAGTTCGGCGCATTGTGACGTCAATTGTCTCAGTACGGGCAAGGCTACGGCGAGGCTGGCGTGTTACGTGCTTTGCCACCACATTACAACCTAGCCGTTCAAGATATTCGAGACCTGTGTTGTCCGAAGCGAGGCAAAGCGACTTACCTGCGTGCTCACCTGCATCTCAAAGCTTGACCTCCTCCACCACTAGGTGTCACCCCCTCTCCCCATCTTCCAAATTCCCAAGCTGCAGAAGCTTAACACTTAGGCACCGGTGCACGGGAGAAAATAGTTAATTAATCCAATGGACCTTTTTCGAGAAGCGTTCTGCGCACGCGCGAGCGCCCGATGCCAAGCGGCGGAAGTCGGCACTAAAAATCGAGGAAATTTGGAAGGACGCTGTGGATCAGCGAGTAGAGCACGAAATTTTCGCATATATATAATTGTGTTACACAAAAAAAGAAAGTGGACGGAAAGAAAAACACGACGTTTGGGTCGTGTTTTTCTTTCCCCTCTTTAAAGTCGCTTTAGGCACGCGCCGCAGCTCAGAGAGCGAAGAAACTGGTAGCGTAGCTCCCATTATCGATTGGTAGCGCAGGTAGGTCACGTCCTCGATTTTTAGTTAGTGCAGCCACCGCCTGGTGCCTTCGGTATGTGGAAAAGGTCCATTAAGTAGTTTGACAAGCAGCGTGCACGCATAATTTAGCATCATACTTCTGCAAGGGGACGTGCCTGTTGTTTTGTTGAGACATGTTTCGTGGAAACATATTTCATGTACACATTTTAACGACACACGTTTTGTCGACAAATATTTCATCAACGCTCGTTACATGAATTGCACCCTCTAGAAACATTTCATAGCATGTACATCACTGGGGCACATGTATTTGGCCCATCTGTTAACGACAGTCAGGCGGTTCATTACAAAAAAAAAAGCTAATCAGAGCTGTTGATGAAACAACCTTCCTAATGTATGTGGATCGGGCTATAGCACAACTGGAGTCGACGGCACCCGGGTGCAAGGTATTCAGGTACCTAGATGATAAATCCTGGACCTGTGGTGCACAAGGAACAGATCAACTCAACCTGAGACCATCCTCAAAGCTTTCACATCAAGCCCCACCGGCCTTAGATTCAAAAGCTCCAACTCCTGGAGCTACACCTTATACGCCTCGCAAGTGGGCTCATTTTCGTCTTCTGCGCATGAGAAAGGAGGTAGCGGTGACGTCAGAACGCCGAGCCCTGATTGGCTGATCGCGACCCCCCTATCTGAGCGTCGTCTGCTCCTTTGCCACGTCGTCTGCTTGCAACGTCGTCTGCGTCTGTCTTACCTTTCCTGCGACTTTCGGAAGTGCAGGTCTTTACGAGCGAGCTCGACTTCGCCTTTCAGAGAGGGGAGACGAAATAACTCGAGCGGTACGTTGTTTTTGTCGAACAACTAGCAGACGCGCATCAAGGAGGGAAGTCAAGGGACTCGCTGGCGAGGTGTCCCGAGGCGCCGAGGTTTGTCTGCTAAGAAGCGAGAGTGTCCGCAAGTTCCCTCCCAAATACTTTTTCCCTCCTTGCGTGTGCGGCGAGACTCCTCACTCTTTAACGGCGTCGGCGGGTTGGCGCAGTTAACGTCGTCTGCTTTACGTCTGCTACTCAAAGCGATGGCTGCTTTACCTTTCCTGCGTCTGTCGGAGATTCACCGCTTTTTCACCGGCGAGAGTCGCCGCTGCCTCCGAAAACGAGGCGATGACAAGAGGAAGAGATTGAAGGGTTCACAAGGGTCGCGCGGGCATATTCCATTCAGCACGCCAGCCGGTCGTGGGCAGACGGTCTTGGCCAAGGACCGTCGGAGCACCGCTGTGCCTGCTAGGCCTATTTGCCGAGCTCGCTTACTCGGGGTCGGTGGAATCGTGGCCGTTGGAGCATTTCCCGGGTGTTTGTGGATCCAGCGTTCTTGTTCGTCGTGGTTTATTTCAAGTACTTTTTACTTTTTTTCTTGCTGCTTGTAGTCGCGACGCGTGAGAAGAGCACGTACAAAAATAAACGTCCGTTGGCCGTCGCGACCAAGTAACTGAGCGACGCTGTCGGCCATGCTGAGTTGATCGTCGTAGGATTCCGTCGTAACCTGAGCAAAACTTACGATAATTTCGTTTCGTGATACGAATTTGTTCTCACGCTTTGTCTTACGCACTCTTTCGGCGTAACATGGTTTTGTGAATCTGGCCTCTGCACTTCCGAAAGTCGCAGTAAAGGTAAGACAGACGCAGACGACGTTGCAGAGGAGCAGACGACGCTCAGATAGGGGGGCCGCGATCAGCCAATCAGGGCACGGCGTTCTGACGTCACCGGTACCCCCTGCGCGAGAAGCAGACGAACTTGCCCTCCGCATAGCTATAAGGTGTAGGTGTTGGAGTTCAAACAGAGATCAAAGAAACCAGTTCTCCCATTCACCAGCACCCACTCGAAAACAGTCAAGCTAGGCCTGGTTTCCCCCCTGAACAAGGGTTTCCCCAAGAATGGACCTTTTGTAGAAATACGCGGTGCGCATGCGCGGAGTATTTCATGCGCCTGGGTTCGAGAGTATCAAGTTCCAAACAATCCGCCATCTTGCATTTCTCGCCTTTGAGCGGTTTTGTTGTGTCGACCTCGGGGCGGAAGATTACGCACGATGGGGACAAAGGTGAGCTTGGGGGAGCCGTATCTAGGTCACATCGCCTCAATGGGTGAACAGGATGTAGCTGATGTTTTGGGTGTGGAACGGGTGGGAGAGGCCTTGGGCGCGCGTTGTTTTCCAGTCACCTAGTCTCGAACCGATTCGCGTGTCTAGGTGGCAGCACATATTCGCCAAGAGGTCCATTGAAATTAGGGGTGTGTCTAAATTTTTAGGGGGGGGGGGGGGGGGGGGGTTATGGGGGAGTCTTGAAAATAAAGGAGTCGTTGCGAATGAAGGCTGGGGTGCCTTCAGAAAAACAAGGGGATGTACATCCCCCCCTTAGGGTGTGTGTAGGGAAATCACTGTTCCTGAAGACTGCACGGACTAGGTCCTGTCCTCATCTCGCCACCCCAGTTAAAAATTCCCATTAGGTTTCAAATGAAAATTTCCCATTGGTACCAGTTAGGTTTCGGACCAATTGGTCACTGCCAATGGGAACAAATGGGAACCATTTGGAACCCATTAAGGTTCCAACTGGAAAAGTAATTTAAATTGGTTGGACCGATTGGCCAGTGTGCTTCCGGTTAGAACCCACTAAAACCAAATGGTTCAAATTAAAACCAGCTAGAATTCCAATGGACCTTTTCCACATACCGACGGCACCAGGCGGTGGCTGCACGAACTAAAAATCGAGGAAGGGACCTACCTGCGCTACCAGTCGATAATGGGAGCTACGCTACCAGTTTCTTCGCTCTCTGAGCTGCGGCGCGTGCCCAACGCGACTTTAAAGAGGGGAAAGAAAAACACGACCCAAACGTTGTGTTTTTCTTTCCGTCCACTTTCTTTTTTTGTGTAACACAATTATATATATGCTGCAATTACGTGTTCTACTCGCTGATCCACAGCCTCTTTCCGAATTTCCTCGATTTTTCGTGCCGACTTCCACCGCTTGGCATCGGGCGCTCGCGCGTGCGCAGAACGCTTCTCGGAAAAGGTCCATTGGATCTATAGGAAATTTAGCTGGGACACAGTGTGTTTCTAAATAAATAGACTGAGGAAAGCGGGCTACCCAGACAGCCTTCTGGCAAATACTGTAAAGAGGTCACATCCTCCAACGGACCTCCCTTTACACCTCGACCCCGCCGGAAACATTTAGCTGATGCATTCCGTACACGGACAGCACAGCACATCGCCTCAACGCGCTCGCCTCACGTTTTGACGTAGGTGTCGTCTTCATATGTGTAAATTCAAACTCGAGCAGATGTGCCAGCAAGTTAATACTTCTTCCCCTCCAAACCTCTGCCCCAAGAAACATGAAAAGCAATTCGTTCCCTGCCGGAGAGAGGGAATCTACTCCATCCCTTTCTTTTGCGGAGAATTCGAGCAAACAGGCCGGTGCCTAAATGACCACTTGAGAGGGCACTTCCGGGAGGTTGCCGGACCCATTCAGCCCAGCGAGGATTCGCTGCACCTGATAGCATGCACCTCACCACACATGCGAAGGATATGCGCCTAGGTCCAGGAAAACGTGCGTTCTCGGGTGCCATCCTCAGAGATTTGGGAAGGAAGTAATTGAACCATTTGCAATAAAAAAAACTCCGAAGTTAATGTCTTCCCCCTCGCTAGCCCACTCCGATAGAGAGATGAATTTTCTGCTCCTGGAGCTTTCCGGGGTAACTGGACAACCTTGCCGAGTGGCCCGTCCCCAACGGATCAACGCACCCCTCCGCCCTTCCTTCTTCTGACTTCGTCGCTCTGCCTTTTCCCCCTTTCCCTAAGAATGCACGGGGGAACAGGCAATCACATTCCATGGAATAAACTTTGTTGCAAATTGAAAGAATGTACTCATTGTTGAAAGAATGTACTTATTCTTTCTGTTATCTGGTAAAACTGCTTTTTCTTCGAATAACTTCCACACCCCAGAGTACTTTTTGTTAGAACTTTTTCACTTCTACTACGGACGTGCTGGGTGCAGGTACCACAGCTATGCAGTCAATTAATTCATTGGCTGAAATATTCTGCGTAAGTTTGCATAACCCTAGGTGGAGTCATAGGTGAATGAAAACACAGCAGGAGTATAGACAAACAGTGGCCCAAGAACATTTATTTATTTATAATTTTTTGGGGGAAGAAGGGGGAAGGGGGGTTGCAAAGATGGCTGGGATCTTTGACTTGGGGAGTAGAGGGGGAGCCAAACACATATTCGCATTGGCGGGTGAAGTTAACTGGGGCCAAACCGGTGCTGCGATGATGGCCGTGCCAAGGAAAAAACCATAGCAACATCCTATGGCACAGATGGCAGTGGGCAGCTGTGAAGTAAAACTCGTGGCACTCAATCGTTTTAACAACTATTTGGAATTTATTCGAAAAATTGAAGAACCGTAATCAATTCAAATAAAGAGTCGAATAAGGAAATATTTGATTCACTATTAAAAAAATTGACCGCATCTCCATGTGGTGAATGATGTTGATTGGGGCGAAGCTCTGGTGGTGCTCGTCTGCGTAGACGCTGAGCCGCAGCATGCCGAGCCTTTCGTTCGTTTTCATCCATGTCAGAAAGAGAATGTGTGGTATGGAACGTGGTTATATATGCATTTGAGCATTTGACCGCAGCGCCCTCTCGTTTATAAACGTTGAGCCAATGCATGCAAAGTTTAACGCGATTAGATACGCATTTGACCACAGCGCCGGAGCTACGGACGGACCTACGGACATGGCTAGACCCTAAGGAGCTTTGCCCCTAAAAATGATGGATATTCACATATGCCTACTCGGTTTTCATTGTTTTCATGGATGCTCTTCCTTTCTCCAACAAGAAAAACAAACAGGTCTCTCTTTGAGATGGCACGTGTACTTGTCCTTTTTTTTTTATCTGTTCCCAGTCTTGTTTCTTTTTTTTTTATTCTTGCTTTACTCCCCAATCACCTCTTCTGCTAACTGATCAGTAGGAGCAAGGGCCTTGCCAGACCAACCAACCTCCCGTCTTTCATCGCCTGGCCACCCTCTCTATGGCTGAACGTAGGCGTGAGCGGGAGTGATCATCGATCATGTGAAGATTGACATATGACTGGTTTAACAGGCACATAGCTTCCACTGATCACTGACGACTTAGCGGTGAACGGAGACCACGGAGACCCAACTTCCAAACTAACTATATGAAGGTGGTCAGTACCCCAGGAGAGGCTATTCACTGCAGGTGGCCATAGCTGAGTGTATAGCTGCTCAGCACATGCTAACAGCAAGCTTCCACGCTGCTTTTGTAATGTCCACTCCACACTATCAAGACTACCGGTCTTGGGAACCCATACGTGCGAACTTGTTCCGAGCATGCTTTATTCGTAAATTTTCAGCGAGGAAATGACCCAGTGGCATACATGCGTACACACCTAGTAAAAAAAATAAAATTAATGGTCACTTTAAAAATTAAAAGGTAATTTGATAGTAAAAGAAGTTTGGCATTCTTTAAAATTTAGATCCCAAAATCCAAATATTTTCTTTCATCTACTTTCTTTTACTGTTTGCTTCCTTGTCCAATGTTAGAGCATTGGGTTTGTATATAGCAGACAGCATTTGTTTCATAGAGCAATAAGTGAATGTCCCTGTCCAAAATGAATCAAAACCAGAATATGACCCAAAGGGTTATTCAAGCACAGCCCTAGAAATGTGCCCATTCAGTGTGCCAATCAGTATGTTTGAATACCTTCCTCAGCGTTTAAAGAACACTCACGAGGTGTTGTAGCTGTCTGCACAATTGGATCACGTCTACAATATGCAATTTTTCTTACAATCTAGTGCAACACTGAAAGATTATCGTCAATGATCATAATTAGTGATGGGCCAAAGTTTTGCAGAGCTTTCTGAAATCGAAGATGGTGAATAAAATAAGGAAAACAGACAAACGTCTTTTAAATGCCCATTTACCCCTGCAAAGGACTTCCTTGAAATGACATGCAAGCAATTAACAAGTGTACCAATCCAATTAAATGTTGCAAGTGCATTTATTCTTTTTCCCACATTTTTGGGGGGTTCACAGGCAGTTTAGCAATGCCAGGCCATTGTTTACCGGGCATACTCTACGGCCCCATTTGGTGCTGCACCACAGAACTGAATAAATGAATTCAAGCGGTTGCTCACCAAAGACACACATTTCTTCCATGTAAACTGAACCTCATTGCTTCTGCAGCATGCTTGAAATGCTTCTTAATAAAGCTTTTTGAATTTTTGTGTTGCTGCATCATCTCAGACTCCAACCACATTATCGCCAACGCTAACTCCATGCTAGGTTACCTAAAGAGAAACTTTAGGTTAGCCCCAGCGTCCCTAAAACTACTAATGTATAAAACCCTTGTCCGTTCCAAACTAGACTACGCTGCAGCAATCTGGGATCCTGGTCTCTCAACTCTCGTGACTGATCTTGAAGCCCTACAGAATCGCGGTGCCCGTTTTATATTTACTAACTATCATCGCACATCTAGTGTCTCAACTATGAAAACTAATTTATCACTTCCTGCTCTTTCATTACGCCGAAAAATATCTCGTTTGTGTCTTTTTTATAAAATTTATCATTCCAATACATCGCTAAAAAACAAACTAATGTTAAATCCTGTTTTCATCTCGCCGCACGTAGATCATCAATTCAAAGTCGGAATTCCTCATTGCGTTACCTCAGCCTATTATAACTCTTTTATTCCAAGGACATCTTCAGAGTGGAATCGCCTTCCCGCGCAATTAGTAAACATACCGTCTTTTGACTTGTTTAAAAGTGCGTTGACTACTTATCTATGTTAATATTTCTTTGTTTGTTTGCCTTGTTCTATAAATTTCTTAAATTGTTTACACATTTGTTTTCTTTACATTTTTAGTGCTTGGCTTTTAGTGTTTGTATATTCTTTGTGTTCCAAATTTGTCTGGTACCACTCCCCTCTGTAATGCCCCAGGGCCTTGAGGGTACTTAAATAAAATAAATAAATAAACTTTAGTTTCCGACAAAATGAAGCCCCAGCCTGGACTGTTCCATGCACCAACGACCCAGTTCCCGCATACATAGACATCTACCAGATTTTGTTAAACCTCAATCCATTAGCAATAAAAGAAAGACTATGCAAAGGTCGGCAATTAATAGGCTATGCAACCCACCTCGAGGTGGTCCCTGTATTGCACACCACCTGTGTGAAGGTTGCAAAGACGACAGAAGGCTTCAATCTGAACCTCAAAGTCTTGCTGACTAAATAGTAAAGCTGCAAGAGGCATTACAACTCTGGAATGCACAAAAAAGGATAACCAGCATATGAAAGGAGCGTATCAAGATGGGCCACAATAAGATACAGAGAAATCTTGAAGACATATGCAAGAGTGACTACCAGCCTACAATGCTTTACCGATGCCCCAGAAAAGTGAACACAAAGCAGGTTTCCCCAGAATTTGTTTTATTAACGGGAGAACTCAGCATTATAAAATAAGATTGTAATTTCATAAAAAAAACAGTGAAATGATCCGTGGAGAAAAAAAAATTCAAGCAAAGGCGAGGATCAATAACTGCCCAGGTGGCCACGGTGTGGCACACTGCCTTATTGTTTTAAAACAAAACAGCTTAAAAGCACCTTGTGAAGTTTAAATACTGACCAGAAAACCAACTAGCTCCCAAGTCCCATCTTCCATTACACAATATTGTAGGAATGCCAATTTCAATAGTTAATGGCAAGCTCAGAACACCCCCACACGTGCAAGTACAGAGTTCAACCTATATATATAACGAGACACTTGCAAATAAACAAAATTTCTATAAAGGATCACATGGAAAAAGACTCCCGGGGAAGCCCCAAATCAAATCCACCAGACCAGCTGCTGTCATACTTCGGCCGAAAGGCTGTCGCACTTCGAACAAAGGGTTGTCACACTTCGGCCAAAGGGCGGCCGTGGCAGAGCAGGTAGCAGAATCCTTAACGCAAAATTATGTCTCTGTTGAAAACGTTTAGTCTTGGTTACATGTGGCAGAGTCATTCACAACCGTGCACAATTCATTTCAAAATCTGGCCAATACCACACACATCTGCCTGTTTACGGAGCTTGGATTGAACGAAAAGGGAAAGAAAGGGAGGGGGGAGGGCCAGCCATCCTTTGGAAAAGGCGCGGACGTCGTTTCAATTTGCAATTTCATTGTGTCAATGGATGCCGTGCCGTCACGGCGCGCAGCGTGGCTGCCACACCCACAATGTACACGTATGAAGGAGAAAACAACGTTAAAGAACCAATGGCTTGGGGACTTCCCATGGGAATTCTTTACGTCCGAAGTGTCCGTAAGCACTCGTGCTCTGGTAGATTGGATTCTTGAGGCACAAGTCCCTGCAAAAGAAAATGGTCGTTAAGTTGACGTGAGTGGACGGTCACGCCGTTCACATTTGAGTTTTTCCGCTTCCATGATTTAGCTACAACTCTAGCAATTTTTACGAGATTTCATTTCCGTGAAAAATTTCAGTTAAAGGGGCAGTGCAATGATTTTAATCTTACAATAATTGGCAGTTTGCATTTTTTTATATTGTTTATGCAAGCCCAAGTGACCAAAAACAAGTCACCTTTCCCTGAAAAATTGCTATTCTGCTGCGTAATCGCAAAGCAAAAAACTAATTATTTGCTGACCTACAGCTGCCTGTCGGGGTTACGGGAACTAAAATGACACTGTCTCTGGGGGATACGTGGAAGTCAACAAAACCTGTCCCCCTCCGCCCGCAGTGTAAGCAGCAAAACAACAGAAATGCGACGATATTAATGTGTGTGTGAGTGTGTCACCGAGAGCTAGGCCGCTTGTGCGAGCGCTGAGGCTCTCAGAGAGGTTCTGTCGACGCCGCAGTTTTGCAAAAGTAATTGTAATTGTGCCTGAAATATTGCATTTACTGATGCTAGAAAGTAATTAATTACAATTACAAAGAAAGTAATTGAGTTACAGTAATTCAATTACTGTAATTACTACTTAAGCATGCACCTATCGCAGTATTTGTCGTAAAATACTGTCGCAGCACAGTATTTTGTTAGTTTTGTTTTTAAAGTGATAGCTTTACGGGAGACACTTTACAGAGATTTCGAGCTCGTGGGCTGTCACCGCTGCTTTGGAAAAACCCTTCTCTCCCTGCTTGACACGAGGAGAGGGAAGTCTGGTCTACCCGTCGGGAAAAGAAGACAGGGGAGCCCTGGAATCCCGCTAGTAACAACGCGACAAAGAGAGGGTCTTCCTGTTGTCTGCATCGAACACTTGTTTCCAAACATTACTCGCGCTACGCAAAAGCCCACTTTGGCAGTATCCAGCTGCTATGCATAACGTCAGTTGGTTTTAGAAACTTCCACCGCGCTTACCCACTTAATTCACGCATGACCAAGCACTGGTGGTTGTCGTCAGTGGCATCCACGACGGCCAGGAGAATTAATCACGTCACACCACCGTCCTCGATATGTGACGGTACCATTCCACCCGCATTGCATGACCGTGCTACAGCTACCGCTTATATTTCTTCGCACAATGTGGAGAAAAATTAAACCTTTTTATTTTTTTTTAGTCCTGCTGGCGTGAGTTTTTTTAGCATTCATTTCGTACCGTCAAACTTCTTACCCGCTGAGAACAAGCTGCACTGGCCCCAAATTACAAAATTTGGCATCACGTTTTCAGCGTTGCCAGTAGTCTTTCAGCCTCTTAGACCAAACCTAAAAATTTAATAACCTTGCAAAAAAAAAACACAACGTTACAGTGGCTTGTAATATGGGTTACTAGTTCAGATGCGTCTATTGTACATTGAACAAATTTTGAGACAAATCGGAGACCATAGAAATTCTGCCCTTTAAAGTTGTTTATTATACATCGTAAATGTTTTACTCCGGCCTCTGGAAAACGAGTCGATGGCGTTCAACTGCAGTCTTATTGCCAAGCTTGAACTCCACTCACCGGATGATGACTCCTGTCGCAGGTCAAAGTTTTTCTTGACTATGTTGAGGAGTTCCTTCTGAGAGTACTTCGAAGTGCCGTAAGGCAGCACCGTGATGGACAGGGGCTCTGCTATGCCGATGGCGTACGAGACCTGCGAGAACAAGTCCCGTCATTGCCACCATCGTCGGCACGCCGCCACATGAGGCCACACAAAAGGAGGGCTCAGAGATTTGTAAACCCCAAACGTCAGTGGGTTCACCCAGAGCCCCTCGACGCGTTCGTGTTTGTTTAGGGGCGAAGTTGCACGCTTTCGTTTGACCGTGGCCGAGCGCATTGCGATCTTGCTTACGCCGAGAAGCCACGCCGGCGCCATCTATCCAGTGGCTCCGAAACATTACTAGTCTGCATTCACTTCATCGTTTCTTGCGTGTCAGTCTTTTACCATGGGCTTGAGATGTTTTTTGACGTTAGAAGCGACTGCTTCTCGTAGATAGTGCGTAGATCTGATCTCGCGAGTGGGTCACAGAAAATCGTGACGTACACGGTCACAGTCAAATGCAAATGTGCAACCGGCCTTCGCAAGTAGCAACCAATGTGCCAACGCACAAGGTGCGCTAGCCCTTGGAAGCAATGACGCACGCAGCACCTCGCTCGAAGCACGTGCCTCCCCGCGTCTGCACAACCATGTTCGTTAGTACCTGTCAGAAACGAGAATTATATCAAGGCTCAACTTAGAGACCCAGCTAAAAGATTAGAAAAAGCTAGGCTGCACGAAATGCAGAAATAGGATGCGTAGCCTAGAAACCAAGGCCATGGAATCAGCCCCAACCATATTTGTCTGTAGTTTCGTAGGACTTCTTCCGAGTAGTTGACAATCAGATGTACTTATTTTGCCTCGTGCGCAAAAGCATCTCGTGACACAAGCTAATAAGAAAAACAAGCATAATATTGTCAGGAATGACGAGGCGACAGAAACAAAGAATAACTGAGGAAACTAAAACGTTTAATAGGTCGAACTTGTGCCCAAAACAAAAATAAAACAGAAGATGACAGAGCGTCGCGGGTGTCGAAGTCAGCGTAACAGCAGGATCGAACGCTGGGGCGAGAATGACTCCGGCTTGCCACGCGAAGCACCTTTTGTAGCCGCGTGGGTTTCTGGAACATTTAATTTAGAACATTCGGCGCACAGAACATTCCTAACTCGATTAGACGAGAAAGTTGTCGAATTTGTGAGAACGATAAGTAGAAAGAATAAATAGAACATTCCGCTCCCTGGAATGGAACCCAGATCCTCCGCGCGACAAAGCGAATTTGTTTTATGTTTATGACCAAACAGTATGCAACCTCCCTTTCTAGATCATACGACGACATTGAGCCAGATCTACATAGACACAGAGGGGCCTAACAATACCGTGTGAATCAATATAACAAAAAGCACACCAGAATTTTATGGCCAGAAGTTGCATCTCAGCAGCAGCAGGGTAGACGGCTTAGTCACACTCACCTAAGACAGCCCTGTAAGTTTATACCCACTTCTTAGCCCATCTCTACATAGCCTCGAAACAAAAAGTCGGCAATGTCACTAGGCTCAAAAATGTCACTACGTCATCGAAGCTGGAAAAACAAACACGAAGTCAGCAATGTCAATAGACATTGCGAAGCTGTGCAAGGTCGCAGCCAACCTTAGAAGGATGGTGAAAAAATTTCAGTGTGCTCTCCACTAGGGAGACACGTGAAGGCAATCATCACCCCACACATTCTTCTGTCACCAACGAGAAACGGAAACGCCGACAGCATTGCAGCCCAACTATGCATCGGAGACGCTTTGCAGGCACCATGACCTGACCCTCCGATGCTCAAGAACGAGACGAGAATAGGAAAGGATGGCCCCGTACCTGGACGAGGCAGCGCTTGCAGATGCCACCCTGGACGAGGGACTTGGCGACCCAGCGGGCGGCATATGCGGCAGACCGGTCCACCTTGGTCGGGTCCTTGCCTGAGAAGGCGCCACCCCCGTGGGCCCCCCAGCCGCCGTACGTGTCCACAATGATCTTGCGCCCCGTCAGGCCCGCGTCTCCCTGGGTGGGCACCGAGAACAAAGGAGAGTCAACAACGGGGCGACCAACCGGAGAGAAACCTTCAACAAGTGTTGGAAATGCAGAACTCGGGACAAAGGGTAGACGGCATTCTTACACTTTTGACTTGATGCTGAAGCGTCGGGTGTAATGCTAAACTGGACGGGGGCTCTGATACTTCCCCGTCGGCTATGTCACTTTTTTTTTTAATCAATTTTGGTGGAAATGCAACAGTAAGAGTATATGTGTTTATAAACAAAGACTCTGCCTATTGTTTAAAAAAAAGTCTGGCCCTAAACCGAGACGTTTCACACACACTGCAATAGAGCAAAGACGAGAAGAGACTCAAGAACTATACTATGTGTCACTAGTTGCGCGCGGCGCCGGTGAAGACAACGCCAGGCAAAGACAGAAAGGGCAAGCACTAGGAAGGCGGGACATGAGAGGGGGCAAGGAAAGAAAGGGAGAGCACTAGAAAAGTTAGAGGAGAGGGGGTTCTTTCATCCTCCCCAGCCTTTCTAGTGCTTGCTTTCTCTCGTTTGGTGTTGCCTTCACCTGTACTGCACGCAACTAGTGACACAGAGTATAGATGCTATACTATGTCACTGTCAGGGTGTAAGATAGACAGGTGGGGAAACGAGAGCCAAATGAGTGACCGGATTGTGTCCCTTTCGGGTTTCTCTTTTTTTTGTGGCGCCATCTATGTGAAGCACCGCAAACTCTCACTCCAGGTGGGCGACCGGTGGCGACCGGCTAAACCGACGGAGATTTTTTTTCTTCTCGCCGCAGCGCCATCTGTCGCAAATCGGGGGTACCCGCAAGCAGACGAGTACACAATCCGGTCACGGCATTGCTGTAGGCCTCTATGGGCCGTTTCCCCACCTGTCTATCTTACACCCTGGTCACTGTGCATGTTTCATCTCTTGTTTCTAGGTGCTACCCTTTGTCTCACACTACATCATTTAAAGGAGGAAGGCAAGGAAAGAAAGGGAGAGCACTACAAAACGTTAGAAAGGAGAGGAGGTTTCTTTCATCCTCCCCAGCCTTCCTAGTGCTTGCTCTCTCTCTCCTCGTTTGGTGTTGCCTTCCCTGTACTGCACGCAACTAGTGACACGGAGTATAGATGCTATACTATGTCCCTGTGCTTGTTTCATCTCTTGTTCCTAGGTGCTACACTTTGTGTCTCATACTACATCATTTAAAGACAACACTATATAACTGAGGCATTCAATGGCTACGTCTATTAGAAGCGAATGACGGTCTGAAGCCCCCCAAAAACTGGGACGAAATAGGGGGGGCCTCGCTCACCATGGGTCCTGCCTGGACGAACTTCCCACAGGGGTTAATGTGGTACACTGTCCGTCGGTCCAGGTACTTTGCGGGGATGACGGCTTTGATGACCTTCTCCATGACCTCCCGGCGGAGGTCCTCCAGGGAGATGTCCTCAGAGTGCTGGGTCGACACCACCACCGTGTGCACCCGGATAGGCACCGCCTTGCCGTGGTCAAAGTAGTACTCGCACGTCACCTGCGTCACGCACGCACAAAGGGTTCCAGGACTTGACAAAGGCACTTCGGCAGAGAAGAAACGTGCACATCCCCTCGAAGTGTGCCGCAGACAGGTTCCCTACAGTCGTTCCACGCTTTCACCACCACTCCGTGTTCATTCATAAGCGGATAGTGATAATTCTGTTTTAACATGTTGCTGTATATCCAGAGCATTCATATCATTGCTTCTCATCTCCCATCCAGTCCTTCTCATGAAGTTGAACTACAGTTTGTTTCACAATATGCACAGCCAAACCTACAAGCATGTTACCCTACACAATGCTCGCACTACACGAGCGTGCATGCATGGCAGGGCTTCTGAAAACCCGGACCCTGCTTCCGTAGCCAAAGAGTGCTGCTCATTTAGTTTGCCAACAGCTGTTTTGGTCACTCTCGGAGGGCACCAAGTCTGCTCTCTTTTTTGTCTAATAGCGTCTTTGGTTTGGGTCATCGTTGGGGGCATGTCCCTCCGCACTTCTGGCTTCACCTCTGGTGGCGTGATGTAACCTCCAGAAGCTTCCTACCTCCATGGCAGACACAGACAGAAGAGACGGCAGAAGGGGAAGTGGCATAGGCGACCACCAGCTAGATCCAGAATCCATTCCGCGATCACCCGCTACAAATGGGAAGCCAAAGAATCCAATCCAATCTATTTTTTCCAAAACGAGTTGAACCTCGGGGTTCGACAGAAGTTCCCGCAGTGCGACAGTCAAACAAGGAAGCACATCTTGTCGTGTACCTCGTGTTCAAAGAAAGCTGTCCAATTCCCACACAACGGCCTGCACGAACCGAGACACCCCTCACCTGAGTTTTGGAGTCGGGGCCCGCCCAGGGGAATGTGCCATCTCTGCGCAGATCTGCCAGCTGCCTGTTCAGCTTGTGGGCAAGCACCACCGTGAGGGGCATGCACTCCTTCGGTCTCGTCCGTGGCATAGCCAACATCAGGCCCTGCAACCAGAGCCACACCGGGCAAACGAGAGCCGCCCGTTAAAAAGCGGCGAGCTGGAAACATACTAAACACCGAAAAATACTATGGTTAGGGGACTGCACAATTTAGACAGGTTTTCGTACAGTTGACTGCGTTGGTGACTAAGAATATAAAAAATGAAAGCCGTTTACAACTCCCTGTAACGCCGAATTAGAGCGCAGCTCTTGAGGAGGAGGAGGGAAGGGTACTGGGAGGTCACGTGACCTCGGGGGGGGGGGGGGGGGGGGGGGGGTCATGTGACCTCGGGGGGTCACGTGACGCTCATCATCACTGATGACGTCATCAGTGATGATGACGATGACGATGCGGATGCCGATGACGTCATCAGTGACGTCACGTGACCCACCCCCAGGTCACGTGACCTTGGGGGGATCACGTGACTTCATCGGCATCCGCATCGTCATCATCACTGGTGACGTGATCAGTGACGTCACTAATGACGTCATCGGCATCGTCACTGATGACGTCATCAGTGACGTCACGCGTCCCATAATGCACCGCGCGGTTACGCCGACGCCGCTCAAGCCGGAAACGGGCGCCTAAGAGCTGCGCTCTAAAAGAAAGAGGAACATAGAAGACAATACAGACGGCACTTGTTCGAGCCCGTGTTATCTGTATTGTCTTCTTTGGCCCTCTTTCATTTCCATAGAAAAGAGGTACCTGTACGGCAATGAGTGCACGATGCCCGATGAAGACATTTCATAAATTTAGTGGCACGACGTGAACTAGTAAAATGGAGTGAACCCGAACATAGATTCATTAAAAAAATTTGTTCTCTCTAATGTTTGCACACTAATTATCGTGTAGATGCACCTAAGCGGTGCATTCGTTTTGCAAAAAACTTGAAGCGACAATGTGCCTCAATTAAAAGTTGGAAGTAAATCAGAAAGATTCATATGGATCTATTTTCAATGTCAAAGTGAAAAGTACTTCCAAGCAAAACGGCATTTACACGGAGTAGGATCCAGAATTTTACTGCTTCTCCCGAAGTGTTTCTTACAAATTGTATTCCAAAGTGGGCGCTACCAAGCCAACGTGGATCACGAAAACTCCCACCTCAGTAATAGATCTGTCGAGGACCGCGCCACACAAGAAATAATGCGCAACCAGAAAGTAGGAAAGTCTTCTCCATTTCCGTTACAGTCACTGGCAGGGCAGAAGTGCCAGGCGCCTCCTTGGGATGCCCAGATTCAAGCATTCTGGGCTATCCTTAATGCTCCGCTGCGCACAGCACGTTCCAAGTTCACAAGACGCCGTAGCACGAAGGCAGGACAACCAGAAGACCTCCCTGTAGTTCTCATCCTGTCGAAGCGTTAGCACCCCTACCAAGGCCACCCGAATGAAGGGAAGTAGACGGAACAAGACCGAGCAGAGATCTCCAGCAAAGCCGAAAACGACTCTCGAAGCCAGCGATCCCGAGCAAGGCAGGCGCACGGAGCCCAACGACGGGAGTCATCTCCGTCTCACCTGGTCTCCGGCTCCGATGTCTTCCTCTCGCCTCAGCTGGTGTACCCCGGCGGCGATCTCTGGACTCTGTTGCTCTATGGCTACGAGCACGTTGCACGTCCTGTAGTCAAATCCTGGAAACAAAGTCGGGGAAAGGGAGGTTAGCCTCTTTCCCTCATGGGAGACTGACCTCAAAGAGGGTCTAGTTTCCTGTCAGTTTCCCTCAGGAGCTGTGTCCCCAGTAGAGGGGGAAAGAAACTTCTCAAAACTATTGGTCTTGTGCATTTTCATAATTTACTCAAATCTAGCGAGTACATGCATTTCTAAATGCTTCAAGAATAATTTAGATCTAAGGTATCTCTTAATGAACAAAAGATACGCCAAAATATGGCATCTAAATGTCACTTCTTACAAGTGAGAATCAAACCAACCTCCCATTAAAAGGTTCTGAATTGAAGAAATGATAAGGGCTAATAAAACTACTGTTCTTGCATGCAAGCAAGCAAATGCATTTATATCTTATTTTGCTTGCTGGATATAAATGCATTTATTTGCAGCAAGCAAATGCGTTTATATCTTAAAATCTCTCTTCTCAGATAAAAGATGTGCCAAAATATCCAAATGTCACTTCTTATGGTGTTACTTCCCATTAAGGAGTTTTAGAATAGCGTCATAGCCACTTTGCAGGTGCCAAACGCTAACCGTGTCTTGCGCTTTGCGTGTGCTATTTTTTGAAAATTCCGTGCATATGCCAAGAGTCTTTGCATTCCTCCAAGCAGGTTTGGTGTAGTTTTCGTTGGTTAAAGCCAAGAGAAGCAACGAGCAGAGTTAAAATATGGCGGCTCCCAGGACCATGGCTGCCACCGCTTTGGCAATCATCACGAGTGCAACATTGGCGACATATCCTTGCGACTGATTTTCAATAGAGGACAACATTGCACTGGAAGCTACACATCACAAACGGTTCGGAAGACCCAGCAAGGTGGGCAAAGATCGCTGGCAACATGCTGCTCGTGACGCACAAACATTTCGGCGAAAGTATGGCGTGTGAAGGTCAGTACACGAGACCTCTCTTACCGAAACGATACAAGCGAACATGACCGGTCGACCGCTCATTTTGTATTCTGACATTCAAACAAACCTAAAATGTTACTCTGGACCCAAAAACATAGTTTTCTTCTCTTGCGCGTGAAATAAAAACTGTTACTAGATTTTGGTGGAGTTGCAAGCGCGAGAGGCTTAGGTTTTCGCATTGTGGCAGAAAAACGCTATTGTAAAACTCTCTTGCATAGCATGCACTAACACAAGGGCTAAATTTAGTGCTAAAATTATGTATGGTATTCTAAACTGCTGTTTTAAAGGGGTGATGCAACAATTTTTTTACTTTGCACAAATACCACTTAGAATGAATCTCTCACATTAATGACATATGAATATGCATTCGTTTTTCAACACATGCAATAGAAGTCGCGGAAAAAATTAAAAAAAAACAAGCAGCGTTCACCTCCTTAACTTGCAGCCAGAATAAATGACCACAAGATCTGGAGCCAATTATATGCTGCCAATGTTAATCATAGCTAAGCGCATGACACGCGCGAGTTCCAGACATTGATTGTTATGGTTCGGCTTTTGTCGTCATTGCAGCGATTGGACACAAGCCACTACCCGAATGCTCGTCGAGCTATTGATCATAACGAGCCCAAATCAAGTGCTCACACAATACGACTTTAGTGGAAAAGGTTTTGTTTAAACTATATGGCGATTCCCAACAGACCACCAAATATGGTCGGAACCGGTTATAACAAAATAGCGGCTACAGCAAAGCGATCACAATTTCCCATTCCTTTTTGCACTTCGTTATAACTGAAGTCGGTCATAACGAAATAGCGAATATAGCGAAGTAATTTCCGATTCCCGTTGACTTTGTTATGACCGGTCTCAACAGTATGCTAAAGCTAATACAAGGACCATAAAGCTGTTTTATTGGTTTATATAGAGAGCTACTGAAAACAAAAAAAAAAATTCTAAGTGAGCATTTAAGGAACCTAAATTAGGAGCCACACTGGACTATAGTCCGTTGCAACTCAAGAAGGTACGCGAAGGTCTTACCTTCGCGTTCCATCTGCTTCCTCCTCGCCAACCCATCTTACCCTCTTGATTTGCAACGGACTATAGCCAAATGTCCCCTCTATTGTGCAGACAATGGTAGACATATTGATACTGACTTACTGCTGCCTAAACACGTAAAACACCAATTCAATCCAAGTTTTTCACGTGTAGTGAAAAGAGGTGCAGATTTCGAGTAACTAAAAAACTTAAAAATAAAGTTACCCTTGTCTGCTCCTGCGTTAGCGCTGCAGACTTAAAGGGATACTACAACGAAATTTCGGCGCTCATTTTTTGGTCTATATGTGTTCAAAAGAGCCATATCACATGGAACATACCAATATCTTGTTAAAAAAGTCTCGAAAAGGAATTTTAAAACGAATTAAACGATTAGCAAAGAGCACCTGGTGGATGTCGCTAACGCCTCGTTTGTACTGCTCGTCTAGGAACCTTGACAGCTAGTGACGGAGGTTGTCTCGCCTCCGGCCACGACGAGAGAAGGGGGGAAGGAGGAACTCCCCTCTTCCCGAGAATCCCTTTTGTGTGTCACAGAAGTCGCTATTGTCCCCCTACAAGATTATAGAAGATTAACCTGTCACTCAAAATTCGTACAAAAGCAGCCGCTTCGGTGGCTGGAACGACTAGGCCATCCTCTCGACGTCAGCCTCGCCGTAGCTTTGCTGGTCTTGAGACGACCTACGTCACGATTGCGTTGGATGTCACGTGCTCTAAGCTGGGCCTTCTCCGAGCGCTTGCCAGAGTGGGCCGTTTATAACGAAAAATACAGCCACCAGGATCAAAATACAAACGTGCGAGTGTCATTTACGGATATTGTGGATCATATTCAACCTATTTTTGAACACGACGGGAATATTTCAAATTTCGTTGAAGTATCCCTTTAAAGCGAATTTAAAATAATAAATAAAATAAATGTACAAGCTTAAAAATGATATTTTCTTTTAAATTTTAGTTAGGAAGAAAAAAAAATAGTTACACTTTGTTCCACTTTAGGTCCAGCTGCAGCAGACGCTACAAGCCATCGAAGCCAGTCCAAGGCGGTGGGAGTGTTACATGACCTTGGAAAAGGGGTGCAGTGATGCGCAGAGAGCCTATCACGTGCTATGTTCACAGAGCTGTATTGGCTGGATGGCTCGTAGCGTCCGCTGTGATCAGATGCAAGGTGGAACAGAGTATTACTCCGTTCACCCTTAAAGGCTGAAGGCCAGACACAAGATTCTGCAAGGCAGAACATCCTCCCCACCCTGGGGGAGGAGGAAACAGGCAACGGTGGACAGGGTAGAAGACGAGGAAGCGGGTGAAAAGTGGAAAGCGCGAACTGGTCGTCGGTCTTTAAGCTAGTAGTGCAGTGGACACTATCTGCTCGTTGAACCAGTCACACGTCTATCTTTCAACGTGTGATAGCACTCTTGCCCATACCTATGCAAACAGAGCGGGTCAATTAATGAAAGGAAGGCGGTTGATTGGTTCGGCGAGCGCATAGCTTCCACCACACTGTCAGCTTAAGGGCACGCAGAGTATAGTGGGACCTCAGCCAAGGAGCAAGCCTGGTGAGCAATTAGAAAGAGATACAGAGAGAATGTTGAGACATTGCCCGGTAGCAAACAGAAACCTTGCCTTTGGTGCTGCAGTCATAGCCAATTTTCTTCACGGCGTCTCTTGCCACCCGCTGATAGTCCACCACGGCGTTTGACGTGATCTCCCCAAACAACATAATCATTCCAGTTTTAGTGGCAGTTTCTAAAAAAAAAAAAAAAAAAAAAAAAAGAAAGGAAAAATTATGAGAGTTTAACATTTGTGTCTGATAAGAGTGACTATTCTTGCTACGGGCAATTGTTGAGGCACTTCATGATAGCAATATTTGGCCAGCATTAGCATATGAAATGCAGAGTTCGACCGCAGTTGTACGTAAAATAATGATTAAAGGGGCAATGCAACGATTTTTGTACTTTGCGCAAATACCGCCAAGAACAGATCCCCGACGTTAATAACCTGTGAAACACCCGTTAGTTTTTTTTCGCCACACGCAATTGAAGTCGCAGAAAAAATGAAAGAAAAACGAGCAGCATTCATCACTTCAACTCGCAGCCAAAACAAGGGACCAAGTCATCTGGAGCCGATTATATGCCACCAATGTTGATCATAGCCACGCTCTGGGGTTGACGAGGCACAGGACACGCGGTGAGTTCTAGACATTGTTATATGGTTCGGCTATTGTCATAGCAGCGATGGGACACTGGCCACTACATGAATGCTTCTTGAGCTATTGATTATCACGAGCCCAAATCGAGTGCCCATGCAATGCTCGGGTCCAATCTACGAGCCGCGTTCAAATATCGTCACTGGAGGATACTAGAATCCCCCAGTTATGTTATCAAGTTTCGCGAAAGACAGATTGAAGGAAAACGCTTGTTTTTGTCCTTGAAATTACACCACAACAAAGAAGTTTCTTGGCCAGTGGCGTAACATGCGAGTATCCTTGAGATGCACTAGTGCCAGTAAGCTTGTGTAAAGCGAAAAACATTTCAACTGAATATCTTTGCACCACCCCTATAAGGAGTCATTTTAGATGCTGCATTTACTCTACAGTGCTGGAACCAAGTTTTCTGCTCCTTTTTGTTTTTCTTTGCTATGTCAGTGAATTCTTACACTCTAAAATTAGCCCCAAGTAGAGCTGTGACAGTGAAGTTCCCCCCACTCTACTTGGGGTTATTTTCTCGAGCCACATTATCAACGCTAGCATAGTTTCCAAAGTGCTGCAGCACCGCACTGTTGCGCGAACACGGCTTCAACTATTGCGTGCAACTTGCTGCTTTGACGGGCAAATGCTACTCGGCAAAAGTCTGTATGAGAACCCTCTTGCTGAGGCGGCACAAGCAGACACGGTCAGCTGACCGCTCACGTCCAATTCCCATATTTAAATCTAAACTGCTGAACTAAAAAAAAAGATAGATATCTTTTAGATATCTATCTTTAGATATAAGATAGATATTTTATTTCATTAATTTATTTCGTATACACAATAAAAGCTGCACCAGCATCTTAGTGGCATTCCAAGTGTGAGATGCTTGTGCTTTGCACTGTGGGGAGGCACGCTATTCCAAAATTGCTTTGCATAACCAGTGTTTACCTTGGCACAAAACATGGGTACGCCTTTATGAAACCCCCTAGTGAGAGGGTGAATGCACTTAAAAATATTTTAAACAGAAAATTAAGAACATTGAGAGGCATTTAAAGAACAACAAGGACTTTATTAACACAGATGCTATGGGAAGAGGCTTCCCTTCTTCAAGATGTACACATTACAGTTGCAGAAATTTTGAGCATCAAGGTTTTTGTATCCAATACCCCGATACAAAAATGTTCTGCAATAATTTGAAGTAGGGAAGCCGTTTCCCGAAATATCAGTGTTAATAAAGCCTCAGTTGTTGTTCAAATGTCTCTTGACGTTAATGATGCAAGACAAGTATCACATAGCAGGCGGCATATCATCACAACACCACAAGTAGCTAAAAAACAGAAGACAACTTAATTACTCAACTGGCACAGTTTCGGGCAGCTAAACGGCAAAGCCATGTTGGCTGGAGTTCACGTCGCAGATCGCCTCTTCTATTCCCTTTTTATTTTCGCTCTACAACTTCCGTTGAAACCTAATAAACGAGAACGAGCGCAAAAACAACCACTGGCGGACGCCGCTGGATGGAGGAACGCACACCTGTGCAATCTAGTTCTACAGAACACAGCCCGTGTCTCCCTGAAAACTGCCACTAACATAACAAATAAAGACACCCAGCTCGCAACAGCTGCAGTAACTACATGGACACATACTGTGTGTCGTGGCACTAACGGCGGTCGGTGCTTGTTTACCACTCTTTTGCAGTTTTGGAAAGCTGCGCTCAGAACTAAAAGAAGAGAAAGTATGCAGCCGAGCTGGTTATCCGATTCTTTCTTGTCTCATTATGAAATTTCCTGATCAGCTCGCCTGCATACTGAGATTCTGTGCCGTTAATGATTTTCTTTGTCTCATGGTTTACATGATAATCTGAAATGCTTGCATAGTGGAATTGCGGGTCATCAATACAGGCAGTAAAAGTTGGCATATGACGCTTACCCGTAAGGGTAACATGCATCAAAAAACCACATTCATTTTTAGTCTATACCAGGGGTAGTTAAACTGCAGCACAAGCACCTCTTCACAGCGCCAAATGCGGCTCCCTGGTAGGCATACCCTCCGCAAAGATCAGAAGTGAAGAGATATAAAATAAAAGGCAGCTTGTGTTTTGGAAGTCTTTTGCTACCATACATACACCAGACAAGGTGCTTGTCTCGCGAACGGGGACAGACAATAAAGAAACATAATGAGCAATCATTTTGCAAGCGATTTTGCAATAATTACCGATTGAGATAAATTAGATAAAAAAAAAAAACACTCCAGAATTTTATGGCGGTGAAGCTTCAGACTTAAAATATTTCTTTTTTATGGCCTTTTGCACATGTCCTTCTGACCAGCCCTGCTCTATATCATCATGTGTGCTTGCTTTGACACATTTCAATGACGTTTATATAAAATTCATACAAAAAATGTGGCAGCAAGGGTTATTGAATATCACTCTGCTAAAAAGAGGCACGGCCCTCAAAACTACCAGAGATCTTGTTCTACTTCAAGATATTCTGCATCTAAACAGCCAATATGGCTGCATTTCTCTTGAAGAAAGCATGGCTCTGTCACTCTATCTTTCGGACTCCACTGATTAAGGATAGCAGATGTTACATGTTCGTAAACAAAATACGAGAGCCTGGCTCCCTGCCCTTTGCCTAACCCATTACTTTGAAATGAGAACCAAGGAGAGCACCATTGAAACTTTTGTAGGTCTAAGAAAAGGAAGAATGAAGCAGTAAAAACACCTTGAAGGGTGTCCAAAAATGATAACGATAGAATGAATATATTCTTTCAAGGCAGTGCAAGGAGGGGAAAATTTGTAATTTGAGCTCCCCTTTCTGCCAGACACATTAAATTTATTCCAACTTCTTCAGTTAAATGCAAGGACAGCAAGGTAGAAATTGGCGATTTGATCATGTCTATGTGGCTGCACTCCAAGATCTTTATTTCTTGTAACAAAAATAAGATATAGAAACGATGGCACTCACATTCTATGAAAGAATGAACAATAAGAGCAGAATTACTGGCCGCTCTACGGTTAAAAAGCAACAGAGAACAGAGCAACCTACTCAAGCTATTCGAACAACAGGATTATATGCAGCATTGATTTAAAAAGTAGACAAGTACAGATTGCTGCTGATCTGTTCTTGAGCAAATTTTCCATGAATGGTTTTATGTATTCTAGCCACCTTCGGAAGTTATAGTGCAACCAGTTTAATCCTATCAAGCTCTTCATTCCTTTGTCGAGAATATCTTTCCTTAGGTGCTAATGAAAAAAAAGAAATGCTTCCATGAGTTTCAAACTTTTATCACTTTTCAAGAGATTTGCACTGTGCCAAGTTCAGTGAAAAGGCATACTATCTGGTGTCAGAAGAGGGGCATGTCTTACCGCATGCTACTTTGGCATTGGGATCTTGCTTAAGATGTGCGTCAAGGATGGCGTCACTGATCTGGTCACACATTTTGTCTGCAAAGAAGAAAATGGAAGAACACATAAGTGAGGCTACTGTGTCACACTCGCATCATGACAAAACAAGCAGCATCCAAATTTATATATGTATTACCAAGCACTTGCGTGAAGCGATGTGAAGTCTTAACGAATAGTGGTCATAAACAGTCCCTTTTAGTTGTGCAAATGCAATTCAGAAAAGGGGAATGTGCAGGCCTAGGGAGAGGGTACTATTCGAAAGTGAAATGAGCCCCACATTGAGACTGGGATATTTTGCAAGCAATGCAGCCAGCCACAAAGCAATAAGTTCAAACTACGAAAAAATTACACAAGTATGGTAAAGCACGATCCGCAAGCAAGCAAGCCCTCCACCAGCTTCAGAACAAGGTGTAAATATCGATTCATTCCTGTCAATCACTATAAAGGCCCAGTTCATCATTAAAAAATATTCTACCACGAAGACACTGTTCTCTCTACTCCTTTTTGTGCGAAGATGAAGGAGGCACCCTTTAGGAGGGCTCCATGCTGCCCAAACACTCCGTAACTTAACACCCAATCATCACCTCAAACACTTCATCCTTACTACTTCTCCGTATAGCCTTCTCCGACACAGGGTTACTCTGTAAACACATGTGGTACGACAGCGATTGCGCACGACGACGGTCCCGCTTCGAGGAAAAATAACGAGTTGAAACTTTTCCCCGACCTTCACAGCTTAAGGGGTGGGTTTCACCGGGAGAGGAAGCTCTTATGTAAGGACATACAAAAACAAACGCGAGGCACTTAGCTGACGCTTTTATAGCACGCGCAATCGCATCACCCTTATCTTTCGGCATCTACCAAGTCCCACTGCTCTCTGTTCGCACTCAAGGAGCGAAATCCTTTATCCTTCGGGGCACGATGAGTCTGATCAAGTGCCCAAAATCGACCACTGTTCCACAGATTAACCCTGTGCACTGGAACAGGCGCTCGAGATGATGAAATCGAAGGTGCGCGAATCGGACAGAAAAAAAAAAAAAAAGAAATCGATGCGTTTTACCACGTTTTACAGCCAGCCACGTGATCAAACAGTCGCGCATCAGCGCACTCACGAACGGCGGTCTCTTCGCTCTTTTACGTTCCAGTCTTCTTGAAGAACCGCGGCGATAACGGCGCTTGCTCGTTTTTTTTTTTGTTTTTTTTTTTTCATCTCATCATCTTTTGATATTGATAAAGCGCGTGTTTCACGCGAAACTGTTGCAACGCGGTTTCGCCGTGCTTCTGGCGGCGGAGCGCTAACCCTAATCAGCGTGGATTGACCGCCACTGGGAAAAACGTGCTACTTTTTCGCGTTCACGAGCCCACCCGCCTCTCGCGCAGTTCTGAAGCATACGCTGCCCCGGCAGTCCCAAACCAGTCCAGTTTTCACGAACTCGATGATCAGAACCTCGCTTTTTCTCTCCTTTTTACCGCTGCTAGCGCATCACTCTCACTTTTATTTGTCCTCAGCATCTCGCTGGAGAAAAAGCGCGGCCTCCTAGTCGCTCCGGTACCTCGAAAGCGGAAGACCGGAGAAAGATCAGCGTGCCCTCGGAGTAGAACCGGAGTTTTGGCAAGAAAACCAGCGAAGCGCCCGTTATGGAAGCCGAGAAAACCGGTGCCGAGAAGTTGGGAAGCGCGAACGAACTTACCGGGATGTCCCTCGCCGACCGACTCCGAACTGAACAGAAATGTCTCCAGTGAATCATCGCTGAGTTCTTCGTTGTCGTGAACGTCGTGCACAGCTTCTCCGTTGGTGATAACGTGGTTTCCTACGTTATTGTTCAGTGCCATGATTGAACTCAGGCCTGACCCTGTATCAAGCCTGCGCCGACGCTACGATTGAGGATTTGAGAGGCGAAAGCGGGGGCCTACGCTTCTTTATATAGCGTGACGCTCGTAGTCACGTGGTCCCAAGCTCCTCCTCCCCTCGAGTGGCGCGACGTTTGACTGGGCGGAGCAGAATGAATGAACTCTGCGCACAGGTGTGACATTTCCTTCTGATCTAGATGTGTTTTATTTATTTTTTTTATTTTTTGCGACGACTGAATCGTGCAGTAATTTTCCCAGCTCCATCCGCTCGTTGCACTCGATGCACCGGATTTGAGAAATTAATTCCCGCTGATATTCGACTTCGACGGAAATGAGATGTCCAAAGCTAACATCCCCCTCTCCGACAGAATTGTGCCCTCGCTTTACCAGATGTGTTGTGCGGACGATTTATGTGAATAGTAGCCCTCCAGAACGAAACAAATTACGAGCCCCGTTTGATGCATCTACTCGTTCGTTGCGCTTCCACCCATTCAGAGACTCCACGATATCGAACTGAAAAATGGACGTCGAAAACACATGTTCCCATTTCGCATGGCACTACACGGAAAGAACACATTCACTTTGTCAAAAAAAAAAAAAAAGTCTACAACTGTATTTTATTTGTTTAATTTTCCAACGGGTTCTAATCACGAATGTGATCAAAGTAAGGTCACAACAAGACGACGGAAAAAATAAGACGAATCCCAAGGCCTGACTGACGAAGAGAGAGAAAAAGAGGTCATAATTAATTACACATGTTACAGCGGCAGCACGCCTTTGGCTTTACACCTTTCATCTACACAGGCTACAACAGATGGCTTGCTGTGGTTTGCCTCATGGCAGCCCCTTGCATCGACGGTGCAGGCAGCCACCATCCGTCTACTCTGTCGACTCCTGGTCTCCTGGTCACCAAGAACTAGTGGATGCTCCCCGCCTCCAGCCCCTCCTCACCCGAACTACCCGAACAGCAAGGCATGGTTCTTCGTGGCAGTGTTGCCAGATGGTCCCACCAAAAACCGCCAAACGGCTGGGAGGTATAGCCCAAATATAGACAAAGCCATAAAAAAAAAATATAGCTCAAAATAGCCGAGACTAAAAACAACGATTTTTAAGCCTTTTCTTGACAATGTTTATACACGTAAAAAAAAAAAAAAAAAACACGTTACATTCTTTTTTTGAACCCTCAGATGCGCCACTTTTTGTGAACATTAAATCACTTGATGTAAAAAAAAAAAAGCTTCGGAACGATGGAAACAATGACCCATCCTTCGTAAGTTTTCAGAAGTACAAAACACACAAAGACAGATGTATTGTGAAGCCCGGGAGCAGTGTTGGGTAAAGTACATCTAAAAGGTACTTCAAGTAAAGTACAAAGTAAATGAGACGTGACGTAATTTAAGTAAAGTAGTAAGCACACTGGGTGCAATCTACTTGAAGTAAAGTACTATAAATACAATGTACTTTAAGAGTAAAGTACAACTATTTTAACACAACCTTTCATGATGTCCTTTGATTCCCTTATACCAGTGGTTTTCAGCCATGGATGTGTCGGGGACCCCTTGCGGACCGCTGGCAGTGATGGGGGACCCCTTCCGGCGGGGGAGGGGGGGGGGGGGGACGTAAGTAAGTTAACACGTTTGGAGCATGAAACAGGTGCCTTTTATTGCTGTCGTAGTTCCGGAAGCAGGTTGCAAATTAGTCACGGCCGGACTGAACTACAAAAAACGTGCCAAATATTTTTTTTTTTTTTTGAGGTTCTCGTGGGCCCCAGAAGTGGCTTCGCGGACCCCCATTTGAGAACCACTGCCTCATACAGTTACTTTTAGCTGGTATGCATTGCCCAGGGGTAATCAGAGGTACATCAGTTATCTTAACAAAAAAGCAGCGGCGAATATTTGATAAAGACAAGTGGCCACAGAGTAGTAGTCCCTCTTCTGAATTTGGGGCCGCTTGCACTAGATTTTTGCACCCAAGAGGGTCAAATGTACTAGGAGAGAGCATGACGTCAGCCCCGTAGCTTCCGCAAGCAATCCTCTCAGAGAGGAGTGTCCTCTCTTTAATGAAAAAAAAAAAAAAATAATAATCTGAGTGTGAAAGCGAGCTGGTGATAATTAATCATATTGTGACACCTGAGATTCGGGTGCGAAAAAATTAAGGAACTTTCAAGTCGAAGGAAAAGACAAAAGAGAATGTCTCAAAACATTGTGACGTTCTCCTCTGTTGTCTTTTTCTTCGACTTGAGAGCTTAATTGTTCCGCTCCACAGTCTCAGGTGCTAGATTACAATTAATTTTACTCTCCTAATATTTTAAACCTCCTCGCTGGCACTGACCGACCGAGAAGTAGCGAGAGTTCAAAAAGCTATTGGAAAGCCGCCCCCAGAACAAGCGGAGCGATGCGTCGTCTGCTCACGTTTCTGGATAGAGAAAAATATCCCTCCCAGTATTTCTTAGAAGTTGACAAAGCTTCATTTCGTGATACAAATTTAACAAAACCAAGTTTTGGGAATGTACTTTGAAGTCGGGAATTGTACTTTCCTCGGAAAGTACCCGAAAAAAATACTTCAAGGAAAGTACAAGTGCATACTTAGATAATGTACTTCAAGTAAAGTACAAGTTTCCTAAAGCTACTTAAACTAGTACTTTAAGTACAATGTACACATCGCGACACTGTTAGCGCGAACACGACATCGGCGCATTTTCGCATTTTGCTCTTAAATAGTATTAGCGAACACGAAATTTTATCGCTTACATTATAGAACTAAATGAGCTCTTTCCGTAGCAATGATAACTTGGATGACATCCCTTGGTTTCAAAGAGAAAAACGGGAAAAACCGGCGATCGCTTGTTCGCGCTAGCAGTGTCGCGCTCTGTACTTAAAGTACTTTCCAACACTGGCCGGGAGATATGATTATACAGTAAAAGAACATAATACAGAAGCAGAACAGTCAGAACACTGGGAGTTTCAAACCAGAACCCCTTATATCTAAGGTTCTTACCGTTCTTACCAATAAATAACCCACCCGTCTATTTTTCTTTGTGTAGAATATGAGCGTCCTCCGTTCCGGTTCTAAGGTGGGCGATGCCTAAGAATTTTCAGAATGGGCACCAAAGCTGCGTTTGGAGAGTTCAGTCTACGTCCGGGTAGAAGACGCGCTACTGGGCCTGTGGTAATAATGCAATCTGTTTGTTTGATTTGTTCCTGCGCTGTGGGGAGACCGCTTGAACCCTGCTAGCATTGCTTCTCTGCGCATTGTGGAAACCCCGAAGTTTGTAGAAGTTTGAGCCTTTCTCCTTCCTCTCGACTAGCCAAAAGAGAAAAAAAAAATTTCTTTTTTCGAAACTGATTAAAGTTTGAAAATTAACTAGTCGAACCTCAAAGTTTGACGTCGAACCTGAGGTTCGACAAGGGTTCGCCGCACCCTCACGGAATAGCCCCAAATAGCCACATAGCCAACCACAAAATTTTGACGCCAACTAAAAAAAAAAAAAAAAAATGTAGCCCAATTTGGCTATATAGCCCCGGATCCGGACATTTCGGTGTAGGACGTTTCGGTGTAGGGCGTTTCGGTGCAGTCTTTTCGGTGCACGGACTTTTCGGTGCGCGGGCTTTTCGGTGCACGGACATTTCGGTGCACGGACATTTTGGTGTACGGACTTTTCGGTGTGGGACCTTTCGGTGCGCGGACATTTCGGTGCACGGACTTTTCGGCGCACGGACATTTCGGTGCGCGGGAAATGAAAATCACGAGCTTTCTCTTTTAGTTTTTTCTAAACTTAATAAGCACTATTTTAGCTAGAAATTAATTTTTTTCGCACTTTATAAATTAGTAGACTTGGTCATCCATTTACGGTCACTTATACTCATATACGACCTAAGTGACTTTGTTAGGCGCAGCACCATCCTGCGGGAGGACTGGATATCTTGGACGTTATGTTTAATTTGCCGGTGTCTCTTTTTCCAACGTACGCACTACACGCATCCCATCGTATTTACGCGTTGGGTCGATACAGGCGTTCTCGGCGCCTTCTGTAAAGGTGTGGGCTTTATTATTGGCAATCTGTGTAGGAAAGGCCCCAACAGCAAGAAGCTTGAGATTTTTGAAAATTACCCGAGACATTTGATGCGACTTGTGCGTTCGTTGGAAATTACACACCAACAATCGAACCATAACGTCCAACTTCTCCAATCCTCACGCAGGATGGTACTGCGCCTAACAATGTCACTGAGGTGGTATATCAGTAGGTGGCCGCAAATGAATGACCAAGTCTAAAAAAGTGCGAAAAATAAATTTCTAGCTAAAACAGTGCTTATTACGTTTAGAGAAAACTATAAAAAGAACTTGTGATTTTGATTTCCCATGCACCGAAATGTCCGCGCACCGAAACGTCCGTGCACCGAGAAGTCCCACACCGAAAAGTCCGTGCACCGAAAAGTCCGGGCACCGAAAAGTCCGTACACGGAAAAGTCCGTGCACCGAAACGTCCGTGCACCGAAAAGTCCGCACCGAAACGTCCTACACCGAACCGCCCTACACCGAAAAGTCCTAGACCCATATGGCCCAATCTGGCAACACTGCTTCGTGGTTGCCTCGTGCTGTAGCACTGCGGCGACAGCTGCCCTCCACCTTCACAAACATTTCTCCCTGATTGCCACGACCCTGGACCTATTCTGAAGGCTGTGCAGCACGTGTAATGAACTCTGACATACCCCCCCCCCCCCTCTCTCTTCTCTCTTTCCCTCATTTTTGTTTTAATTTTTGCGCGTGTGTGTGTGGAATTATGGGCCCAAGGTTGGGACCGCAAGCCTTCGTGGTATGGGCATCACTGCCTTGTGCGATCCTGTGCGTCTGGATCAACCCTCCCAAAGTGCGAATAAATTATTATTATTATTATTATTATTATTATTATTATTATTATTATTATTATTATTATTATTATTATTATTATTATTATTACTGAGCATGCTTAGAAAATGCAAGCGTTTGAATATGGTTGTTTCCATAATCTGTTTTCATGAAAATACATTTCAAACAAAGAGATGTTTTATGAGCAACCATGAAATCGCAGGGCACGGATTTTATCATATTTGAACTCCTTACCTGAGACCGGCAAAGGTCTCAGGTAAGGAGTTCAGGTAAGGAGTCTCGACCTCTGGTCTCGACAAAGCCCACAGGCTTTGTAGGCCGAGAAGTTTGATTAGCGGAATCACGTGACAAAGCTTTGTTTAATCTCCAAAGATGTAAGTGGCTTTTCCTGGGTTTAGCCGCGCGCCACGTCCGCGTTTTAGGTTCAGTTGGTTTTTGTGTAGATTTGATCGAAGTAGTAACTGTCAGCGGTCGTGCGGAGCGGACGTGTTTTTGATCGACTTACGAAGGCTAAGTGCTCTTTTGTCTAGTCCACATGGCGCAGTAGCGGTAGTTTGAAATAGCCACTAGGATAAGGATTTAGAATAGCGTAGACGGCCGGGCAGGCCATTGGAATTTAATTTCGAGCGGGCTTTGTTTAGATTTTGGCGGACTCTTTCTTGGTGAGAGACACGGGACTTTCAGTAACCAGCTCAGCTAGGTGGTGGCTCGTAAGATCAGGAAGGCTAAGGGGGGCATGGACATGGTAGTGTGGGGACTGTAAGCGGGGGGTTTTTACTTGAAGGAGACCGACTTCTACATATGGTATTCGGGCCACTTCCGGCCGCCATGACAGGGAGCCGAAAACACTTCCGGTTTGAGTTTTCATTGCATGCTTTTAAAGGGCAACATCACCGCTATGTTTCGTGTGTTCCGCAATTAAAGACGTCTTGTGTTATGTTCTCCGCATCCACTGGCTTCTTGAAGTGCTGTAATGCTTTGCAATTGACTAGGCAACTTTGCTGTGGCAGATCTCCGCGAAATGAAAGATGCAGAGGAGCCACGGCCGTCGAGCGCGAACAGTGTCTGCCACGCGCTTGTTGATTAAAAATGCACACATCTGACTCCTCCGGACAGTTAAAATACTTGATCGAACGAAACACACTCGAGTTCTTATGCAAATAAAGATTGATTGAAATATTAATTAATATTCGCTCAGATATTTTCTTAGCAATGCAGGTTTTCATAACACAGACCAACTAGGTACTGCATAAAATATTAGATACCTAAAGTATTAGTTTTATCGTTTTTTTTTAATCTTATAGCAGAATTACTTGCTGACGTAAATTTTTGTGTGCGTGCGAGCCAATGAACAGATGGTTTATGCGTGTCCTGATCAAACTCCATCAAAAACTAACAAACAAACTAAAACAAAACCAAAAAAAAAAAAACACGTGAATTTTGGGAGCCTGTGTCAGCGGTGGACTTCAGAACGGGAGGGATCTTTTTGCGTGGAACCGAACCTGGGGTTCGGTTCCACGTCAGTTGCGAAATTCGAGAGCCAAAAATTTTTTTTTTTCTTTTCGGCGTGCGACCAAGCGTCTTCACTTTTCGTGACACGATCCAAGCAAGACGTGAGGCACAAACCACTGGGACCAGCCTTTCGATTTTATTACTCGCCCACGTCGTCAAACACAACAGCCCAAACGGAACAGTTCGAACAAATATGTCCCCATACGAGAGTCGCGCGACCGTAACAAGTCGGACGCGAAACTAGTTTTCTTACGGTGAACAACATACAGGACGGAAACCGGACGACACGGGGAGAAACGTGTCGTCCGGTTTTCGTCCTCTATGTTATTCTCCTCTAACACCGCAACTTAACCAGCACGCTTCATTTCCACGAGAGTAGTTTTTTTTACCTTATCGCCTGCATTCTAGAATTAAAGATTGACTTCGTCTACACCTGCATTCACGTGCTCGCCGCGATAGGTCGACGTTGTCACAATCACGACATCTCCTCTCGTCGTCAAAAAAAACGCCGCTTGATTTTTGCGGGGAACGCGGCGCAATCGTACACACTGCGACGGCTTTGTCCCAATCGCGATATCTCTACTCGTTTTTCCCGGGCACGATCGAGCACGAGTGGCACAATCCTTCGCACCCTCCTTCAACTACGTCCGATAGGCGTAGCGTAGTTTCGCTTTGACCGGGTCCCTATCATCTCGTCGAAACGCGTTTCGTGGAATTACTTTTCGTGGACAACTTTTCATGGACACACGTTTCGTGGACACACGTTTCGCCGACAGGATCGTTTCATGGACACTCGTCATGCGAATTGCACGCTGTAGAAACATTTCGACACGCGTGCATCACCGGGGTGCTGCGTATCCCCCCCCCCCCCCCCCCCCCCCCTCCCCCTCCCTGCCTGCCTGCCTGCGTTCACGCAGCTTCGCGGCGACAGTATGCGGCGGCTCACTACAGAAATGTTAACTCACCTGACCGACCCGTACACGTCGCTTCGCGGCGACAGTCTCATGCAGCTTATCACAGAAAAAGGCTAGTCTGAGCTGTCGATGAAACATCGCGTGTCGACGAAACGATCTGTCGATGAAACATCGCGTGTCGACGAAACGATCTGTCGATGAAACGTCGTTCGATGAACTGATTGCCACCGGCTCTGACCAGCTTGAACGCTCACGACGGCAACGACGCGCAGTTGATCAAGTAATGTTGTTCTCACACACGCTCTCACGTGCACGAAAAACACGAAACAATGCAGAGCGCAAGTTCGTCTGCTTCTTTGCAAGGGTTGCGATGATGCCAGAATGCCGAGCTCTTATTGGCTGATTGAAAAAAATAGTGGGTAAACCTCAAGGCGTCTAGCGTTGAGGTCTACCCACTATCCTTTCAATCAAAACCAATCAGAGCTCGGTGTCATTCTGACGTCACCGCAGCTCCTATGCGAAGCAGACGACTTTCTCTGTGCATTACATGCCTCGGTTGATTTGTGGGCGTCTTGTCTTACGTGTACAAAAGTTTCCACTGCAGGCCGTCGCGTAGGGCCACGTAACTTTGCCACGGAGGCCAAATAAAACGAGATGCGGTGCTTTTTCTGGACGCCGTAGGGTCCAGAGACACACGCCGATCTATCTTGCGTCCGGTTTCCGACATACCCTTCTGATTTTCCGCCAAGAAAAACTTAAAAGACGCACTGCTCACTCTTACTCATTGAAACAGATACAAGAAGCTGGTCAATTTGGAAGTTATCTCGGCCACAAGTAGTTCCGCCTTTACTTGTGTGTGTTTACATTGGAATGACGCGGAGAAGAGTAGCTATGTCTGCCGTCTTTATGACAGGCTCGACCCTTACAAAAACAGGTCTCAACATTCTTTTTAATTTTTTTAGACTTCTTATTGACTTTCCGGGATCCTATTGAATTCCTTTATAAAGCACTTTGTTTTGATTATTGTCAAAAACTTTCAAAAGAAAAAATACTGAATTTTTTTTTGTAGACTTATTTATAAAAAATTAAAAAGAAGTTTTAATTACGTTTTTCTGTAGGTTCTTTTCTAAAAAAATTCAAAAGAAAAATAAGATTTTGTTTTATAGACTATTTATAAAAAAATTAAAAAGAAGTTCTAACGACATTTTTTTTGTAGGTTATTTCTAAAAAAAAGAACACTTATTGACATTATTTCGTTATGATTATTTTATAAAAAGATAAAAAAAATTTATATGGTTTGCGGTCGTGTGCGGGGTCCGGTATGACGGCGATGGATACATGGT